>JAOTOM010004883.1:0-265000 GCA_034440615.1 Ashinkailepas kermadecensis | reverse complement strand
CACCACCTGCAGATGGTAGGGTACAACAGACATTCCGATACGGGGCTGGCACCGGAGCAGGCCACACCCACCACCACCTGCAGATGGTAGGGTACAACAGACATTCCGATACGGGGCTAGCACCGGAGCAGGCCACACCCACCACCACCTGCAGATGGTAGGGTACAACAGACATTCCGATACGGGGCTGGCACCGAAGCAGGCCACACCCACCACCACCTGCAGCAGTAGGGTCCAACAAACAATCCCATACGGGGCCTTCGCACTTGCGTAATTATTGGGGGCTTACGGGGCTTCCATCGTCGCATTAGCCCCTCTCATTATTCTCGCTGGGAGGCTCAATGGTGATATTTAACGATGACTGCAAACATATTGCTCTTCGATAGAAATGTATAAAACCGATTGGAACGTACAAAATGGAGCTTCTGATGTTACAATCTGGGAGAACATCATACTCTCCGAACTGCGTGGGACAAAAATCGTCAGCAAAACCATGATCCAAAACTATAACTCAAACCCTGCTTCTGACGGACATAGTGCACGTATCTCGCAACAGAAAATGACAAAGAACATATCACAAACGTACCGGGGCGAATTGCCACGAAATAGCATAGACTATCACTTGTCGCGCGATTCGCAGAGCATGTCGGTAACCTACAATGGCCCTACATGACCTGAGCTAAGCTGGTTCGATGCCGTTGCCATGTCTGGTTGCCATGATATTACCCTACCACGCATCTCTTCACGTCACCCCACTCCAGGATCACAGCATGAAAATTCATAAAAACGTGGGCCTCACAGCTACTAGGCATTTAATTTCCAATGCCCTCTTTCACTTGCGGTATCCCTCCCTTTTCAAGGTAACCTGCCGTAAGTGTGCTTAAAATCGTACTGCACCTAAAATAGCCTGGGCTAGCATGAGCAGGACGAACAAACACAACTTGACCTACGTCGAACTACCTAAAAACTCAACGCAACTTTACACAACATAATATATTCTAACCCAACCTGACCTGACCTGCCTAACATAACTTGACTTGACATTTGCACAGTTTAGTGATGTAATTTGCATCAATAAACTGGCACCTGCGCCTCGTGTACTTAGGCTTTCAGTTTCCTATCGATGAGGCCGCATCTCATCATGGTTATTTCCTATCGATGCAGCTGCATCTCATCGTAGCTGTCGTACCGACACGGCCGCATTTCACAGTGGCAATTTCCTGTCGACGCACAGCACCTCATCGTGACTATCTCTGTCAAGGAGGCTGCATTCCACCATGGCTATTTCTTATTGACGGCGCCGTATCTAATCGTAGCTGTCTCCTATCGACCAGGCCGCATCTCACCAGGGACCACCACGCCACACGTATTGACGCGCTTGAGTCTTAACATAGCTATTTCATATTGATTCAGCCACACCCGGCACAATGGCTATTATTTCGTCTGCTAAAATTGACAGATGGTGAAGACAGGACGAATGTAAAACAGAATGGGAGAATCTGGAATACAGCCATCGTCCCGTGTCATACGTGGAGCTGAAAAGGAAGATAACAGAGAAAGGGCAGATATAGAGGGAGTGGCGTCAACGTCGATGGCTGCGAAGTAATAAATGATCCATATACTTCGCACCTAGGAATTTGTTAGGCCTTGCTAGTTTTTTTTCCAAATAATCCGGTCCATGGTGGTTAAAGGTCAGATGTGCCATTTACTCGCACTTGTGAAAATATAGGACTATGCATCTTCATAGGTATATACCCACACCGGTATTTTAGGCATTTGTTTACATTTTGTACCGCATGCTTCCATTTGTAGTGACTAATTTCATTGTCTGAAAACATACTTACCTGATATGAGGCAGAAATAGCTGGCAATGTAACATCTTCGACATATTTCAGCACCTCTGGCGCTCCAAACTTAGCAACTCGTATAGCCCTCATCCTTTGTTCAGATGTCTAAAAACATCACCTGTAGAGCACATGTCTTTTAGATGAAGCAAGTCTTATCTGAATGTGATCATATGGTGCAAAGTTTAAAGTCTAGATTCCATTAACCTTTCTTTATATTCTAGCATTTTGACATGTCCCATTCATTGAGGAATAGTACCAAAAGCACACACAAACATACCTATTTCATTGATGTTTGCATCAGATGCAAACATGCTTTAGGTTCATGTCTGATATATATATGATACGAACGTCGATGAAATGTTTATTTTTTTCGTATTTCAGGCACAATTTCGTGACAATGCCAATATGTGGAATCATTAGAGAAAGATTAAGTTCAATAGTACCCAAGAATTAATTTTTGATCATATCACCGCGTTGCACTGTCAATATGAATTAAACATACATCAGTGCATGGAACTAATTCAGATGGCATTGATTTCTTACTGGATACGAAGTTCATACGGAAACAAGTAGGAAGGGAAGATGAGCTTTTGTCAGATGGGGATGAAGCCACTTTTGGATAGCTTCTCTCAGTGCAGATGGAAAACGTATCTAATTAGGTGAGAATAATGGTTAGGGGCGCGTCCCCACCGTCCCCACTATACCCATGTGTAGGCAACAGCAATGCATTGCTGCCAGCAGTCAGCATCAGCTTGTTCCATCCATACAGAAACGAACGGTCTAGAACATATGACTCATTCAGCACACATGGCATACAATTACTTGGCTGCTGGATTGGGGATAACCCTGACTGCTCTCCTCTGCACCTACCACTGCTCAGAGTACTCTTTCAACTTCACACAGGGAAGCAGCTAGCTTTGCATCTCTTCATGGCCATGAAGACATAAAGACATAAAAGATCCGTGCAACTATGAGCCACAAGGGCCCTTCTTGGTTGCACTCTGTACACTGAACCAGTTTTCCACCAAATGCGCCAATCAACTCTCCCTGGAATACAGAAAAACAAGCCCCCTATTCTTATAATGATTGTCTATGCTGTTTTTAAAGATGTTCCATGTGTTGCTACTGACAATAGTTTCTGGCAGCTGGTTCCAGTGTTCTACTACCCTGTTGGTGAAGAAAGACTGTCTTAACCTTGTCCTGCTGTGATTAACTTTAATTTCGAATTGATGACCTCTAATTGCATCATTTCTGTTAAGTTCAAACAGTTCCCTGAGATAACCCTGTTCCTGACCATGAACAAATTTAAAGACCTCGATGAGATCTCCTCTTAGCCTTCTATATCTAAGTGAAAACATATTCAGTTTCTTCAATCTTTCCTCATATGCCAGGTTGCCTATGCCATTCACCATTTTCGTTGCCCTCTTTTGTACTCTCTCTAAAAGCCAACAATCTTTTTCATAACTAGGGGACCAAGCTTGGACACAGTATTCCAAATGTGGCCTGACATATGCACAGTAAAGCTTCCTGATGACTTCCTCACTTTTGTATGATACATTCCTATTTATTTCTCCAAGCATTCTTAGTGCCTTCTTCCTGGCTTCTTTGGTCTGTTCTGATGCCCCCAATTTTGTGTTCAAAATAACACCTAAGTCCTTCTCCCGCTGAGTCACAGATAGTACTTGGCCATCCATCAAGTACGGAGCTTTGATATGCTGCCTACCTACATGCATGATTTTGCACTTATCAAAATTAAATTTAATTTGCCATTTTTCGGACCACTTCACAAGCTCGTCTAAGTCTTTCTGCAGCAAGACCTGCTCATTGTGCCCTGTTATTGCCCTAAAGATCTTCAAATCATCCGCAAATTTCAAAACCTTAATGCTTAGGCCACTTTCAATGTTATTTACAAACACAATGAACAATAGTGGTCCCAGTACTGACCCCTGGGGGACTCCACTAAGAACATTTTGCCATGATGACTTCGTACCATTTAGCATCACTCTCTGCTGTCTATCTGAAAGCCACAACTCTATCCATTTTAGGATGTGACCTGCAATACCATGCACCTGAAGCTGCATCATTAACCGTTGATGAGGTACCTTGTCAAAGGCTTTGCTAAAGTCAAGATATGCTACATCAACCTGATTTACCTGATCAAATTGTTCTGTAGCAAAATTAAAAAAGTCCAAGAGATTTGTGAGACACGATCGCCCTTTTCTAAACCCATGTTGAGTATCTTGAATCAATCTGTTTCCTTCCAGAAAACTAACTATTATATCCTTGATAATTGATGCAAGTACCTTGCAGACTAGGGATGTGAGGCTTACTGGCCTATAGTTTTCAACTTTCCCTCTTTCTCCTTTCTTGAAAATAGGAACTACATTTGCCCTTTTCCAATCTGTTGGAATTTCATTTTGTGAAACTGATCTACAAAATATTATACTAAGTGGAATTGCCAGTTCCTTTTCAAATTCCCGCAATACCCTAGCATAAATTCCATCAGGTCCTGCTGCCTTGTTTGGCTTTATTTTCCTGATATAATTCAAAACAACATCACTATCAATGAAATCAACATCATGTAACTGATCACCTGTCACTGAGCTGTGGTTCACAGTTGGCAGATTAGTCACATCCTCCAACGTAAACACTGATTTAAACTGCTTGCTCAGTTCCTCAACCATCTCACCATCCTCACTCAACATAATCCCATTTACTTCCAGTGGACCAATGGTGCTTGAAACTTTACTTAGCTTGTAGAAACTAAAGAACTTTTTACTGTCCCCATTACACAGTATTGTGTAATCTCTGTAATGTAAAGAGATTGTGATAAAAGATTGTGAAGAGATTGCGAGTTATCAACTGTGATAACACGAGGAAAAAACTGGCCAGAAATCATTGCGGACGAAGTATGCTAGTTACATGTGCGATTTTGGTCTCATTCGAAAGAGCTTCAAACTTGGAACACATGGAACTCTATTGTCTTAAAGATTGCTTAACCCAAGAATGTCAGAGTTCATACCTACTAGAAGGAAGGGAACATTCCGCTCCCCTCATATTGTCAATGGATCGCCGATTTCATTGGGATTGGTCCCTGGTTGTGCGCTGTTGTGCGTTTTTTTAAACCTTATTCGAACTTGGAGGTACTAAAAAAATAACCACTATTTTAACGACTTATTTTTTATACAAAAATAGCATTGTTGTGAATCGTTCTATGCCTTTTTTAATTGCTTTACGCATTGCGAATGTTCTCAGCTATCATTTCATATCTCACTTGTCCAGGTTTTCAGAATGCATCTTTCCTTCATCAGTCGTGAATCTCTGGCAACATTTGTGCACATGTTCATCGTTTTTTTCCACACGTAATGTTGTCCATGTTCATGGACTTGTTACTACATCAAATTTTGTGAAAATTGTCATAAAAACTGTGACCTGGTGTGCGTCAAGGATTTGCTGATGCAATGGCGCCACACGGTTTCTATTTGTGCCTGCACTGATCGATTGACGTTTTTTTTTTAATGTTGACTTTTGACATATTTTAGCTGTGTATAGCAATGGAAACAAAATAACGTTTAAACTAATGATTTATTTATTCAAGCTTGGGCAATGGAGATTCACTTGACAGCATAAAAAGTGCACCTCCACAATCCATTGATACTGAAAATTAATTTTCAAATGAAGCATTTGCATAGTTCAAGCTTTCTTCATCGATGGCGCTCGTGTCGGACGACACGCTCCATATTTTGCATTTGGCGAGTGTGGCGACCAGGTAATATTGATGAATAGATTAATTATTGGACGGTAAACTAAATATGCTCATAATCCTCTTCAAGTATATGGGTGCGAACTGATAGCCATCAGTGTCTAAACGTAAGCATTTGAATCGCGTATTTGCAGATATTCGCAGAACACACGGTGAGCATTCGGCTCCTCCTAAACAGTTTGAGCAGCAATGTATACTTAGAATATAATGGATTCCAAGTATTAGATCGATAAGATCGATAGTGTTGGCAGGACCCACAAGCCACTGCTGCAATCATTTTCCTCCTAACATGCCAAAATAAAGCATAGCCCTTACGTCGCTGGTTATAAGCATATGTAAGCAAATTGGAAGCGCCCTCCGTTGTCACATTCCGATAGACGAGCCCATCAGAAGCATTTGGTTGGTTGGTTCTTGGTTTTACGACACGTCGACCGTTAAGTCATGTAGTCAGAAGCATTTCATCCATAACAGACGTATTACATTACACTTTGTATTTAGACATGTCAAGCTTTCATTGAACACACATTACGGTTTTCAGCGGACGCCACACTGCCACGATGATTATATGCTTGTCATTAGCACTTTCTTCGTGGCCCTACCTGGGTGCATTTTCCGAAATTGTATTTTGTTTGGGGCGTTTGCGTCTATTTCGGCACCGACCACCACTGCCGATGCATCAGTTGTCAGTTTTACCGACCTCTCAGTTGTCTGTGATTGACAAAGAACTCCTGTCTGAAGTGGTTCTTCGATGAACTTTAGGATGTTTTTCTCACTCATTTTTCGTATCAAAGGCGGATCTATATCTTGCCCGTGTTTCATACACTGATGAGCACTAACCAGCTCGGTGCATGACTCGGTACCCTAGTTCACGCGCGGTGATTGGAATGGCCGAATCGTGCCGCATTCCGTCGAGAGGTTCTTTTTGGCGCACGGTTTTGATCATGTTGACAGCCTCTATCCTGACCACCTTGTCATTGTCGCCCAGCATGGTCAGCATGACGTCTTCGGGATGCGCCATATACATGTTTCTCGTCGCGGTCTTTTCAATGGTTTCCATCTTGATGCTGTGGAATGTTCTCTTTCTGTCGTCTCATCTGATCGCACAGGTGGCCGGGCCCATGCGCCACATCCCACTTCTCTTTCATTGCCATCACAGTCAGCACATACACACACATACAACATATTGCACAAGGCTGTATAGTGGTATAGATGGCTTAGATACAGATAATTAATAGCGTAGAATACGGCTCTGGGCAGTGTACCATCTCGCCACGTACATTTTGCCATGCACACGACTTCGCACCCCATCGGTGATACCATTGGTCGCATACTTAGCACATTGATACAGCTGCCTCATATTAGTGCTTAGGCCCTGCTCAACATGTGTTGGCAGCTCTGGAAAATCCTCACACGTTACTGTAGCAAACGCAACACCTAGCTTGTGGACATCTCCTGCAATACATTTTCAAATTGGCCCCGAGAACGTGCTGGGCCCGGCTGTTTTTCCGTCCAGCAGACCAAACAGAGCTTGATAGGGCAATTCCGCCTGGTGGCACAAGCAAACAATCCGACCACAGGTCGCCCCATCAGTTATTCAAAATGTGCCGTCCATCTCATTTAACGCTGAAACTACCTGGTTAGTTCCATCACCACCAATGAAGTCAAGGCGCACCTGCCATACGATCATACAGAAAAGCTTTGAACTTTTGCGCGACAATGTGTCTGTGTTTTCCGTCACACGCAAAATGACCTACATGCACATCCCTGAGATGCATTTTTACTGAGACATGGTGTGCACTCATCTTTTCATACGACATGCCACCCAATTTGACAATGCTCTCCCCTCTCATCTGTTCGTCATGGCCATAAAAATACAGCAGTACAGCCCTTCACCATATCATATATTGAATCTATTCCACACTTCCTGTTCACATCAGTAGCTTTTTGCACTTTGGTTTGGTTGGTTATTGGTTTTACGACACGTCGACCGTTGTCATGTAGCATCGCCAATCTCTCACGCCGATTGGTCGCGGGCGAAGAGTAGCGACATGTGAGACTCGAACCCACAACCTTTCGATTGTGAGACGGGCATCTTACCCCTAGACCACTCGTCCCCTTTCTTGCACTTTGATTTCACGATTACACCCACACTTCCTTCTCCCAAAGTGACAGAAAATTATGTCAGTATTTTAGATGCTTCTCTTGCACCGGTAGCTGTGGCGTCTGGTTTCTCCGATACGGCAGTGAGATCTAGTGGTTTGGATTTTTAATCAAGCGCAAATAACACATGGCATACCCATCTTCTAATTTATTCTGATTTATTTCACAGATTCTTCGAGAATATCATCACGTTGCTGCTGAGACTGCTCGTCTATTGAGCTGGGTTCAACTCGAGTTACCTCGCTGTAGAAATATTTTGGAGCTGAAAGCTCACCATGTATTCTGCCAATGTTTGCAAATGTGTGATTCAAATGCTTACACTTGGACATTAATGGCCACCAGTTCACACTGATGTGCTTGAAAAGAAATGCTAGCATACATAGCTTACCATCCATTAGTTATGTGGGTTTTAGGGCACCTCAATCATATAGTTTACCATCCAATAATTAACATAGTCGTCAATATGACCTGGGCACCACAATATCGCCCAATGCAGTGTGGAGAGCGACGTCTGACACAAGCGCCATCTATGAAGAAAACCTGAACTATGCAAATGCTTCGTTTGAAAGCAAATTTTAAGTATCAATGGAATATGGAAGTGCACCGATTCTGCTGTCATGTGAATCTCCATTGTCCAAGCTGTAATACAAGTCACCAGTTTAAGCTTTATTTTGTTTCTATTGATAACCACAGCTCAAAATATGTCAAATCCACATTTTGAGGAAAAAAACCATAAATATATGCGTGTAGGCAAATATAGATTGAAAACATTCAAAATAAGTGCATATTTTGAATCAGCATCATATATTGATTATTTGGGCTTAGGGTGCATCAACTGTTACTGGTTATGTAGAGCAATTGGAATCAGCATAAAAAAAAACTGTATCAGAATAAGGGGAAGTAGCAAAACATTTTGAAAGAAAATCTAAAAAAGGTCAACCCATTGTGCATCAAGTCTCCGAACAACTTCCCATAAGAAACGTACACATTTTGGAGAGCATGAGGTGAAAGGGAACATTCTTTTTCATTGAAAATGTGTTTAATGTGTTCATAGCACTGCATCATACCTCCAAGTTGAAATAAATCACAATAAAATACACCTCTACATGCCCAGTGTCATTCCTCTCTGACACAATGCCATGGGAGACTGTGACCATGACAAATGCAAAGTTAGTGCTGCAAATGAATGGTGCAATGTTTTTACATGATCCAACACTGGCAGGTGTAGATTTAGGGTCTATTCCTGACCCTGCTCCAAGCAACTTGGAGTAGCTGCTCCATTCCTGTGCATTTTGGATCATATCGGAGTAGCCCCAATCTACTCCAACTTACTCTGGTGGAGAGCAGGGGCAGCTTGGAGCAGCTTGGAGTAGCACAAATGTGGCACTGAAGATACATTTGTGACTGTTTCAAATTTGTTGTTTTAATTTGGAAGTGTTCCTGCTGCTTGTTGATGGTAGGATGGTAATTCTATGTTACACAATAATCTAAAATTAACTTCAAACCACAATGATAGCCTATCCCATACCATGCCACATAATGGTTCAATGCAAGTTTAGAACATCTGTGTCATGTATGTAACCATAATACAAACATAAACAGCTGATTTCTACTCCAAGTTTCTCCAGGCATTCCAGCACTCGTTTGTATCGAGCCTGCTCCGAAATGCTCAAGTTGCTCCCAGTTGCTCTACTCTTTTTTTTTGAGCAGGGTGAGGAACAGACCATTTGCACTTTCCAACATCCATAGATTAGATTTTGAGTGGTCAAAAATTGCTGAGGTTATAGGCTAGGTAGATTAGAGATTAGTTTATATTAGTTTAGTTTATAGATTAGTTTATGTTAGGTTGCCACAGGTTTCATGCCTTCCAACATATGTAAGCATAGGTTTAGCTTCTGTTGGTATAGGATTTCCCATGAAAAATAATTGGAGTTATGCTAGGATGGTTTCTTGCTATTACCATAGATCCCCATCCAAAAATCCATAGTTGTAGGGTTGGTAAATTTGTAGTTTAAGGTAATTTTTGAATTCTTGGAATTTCTTTTCCCAATGCAATGTTTATGAATGTGGTTAACATGATGCAACCACTAATTTCTGCTGTGAATGCATATCTTCAGTTGGGAGGAAAAATAGCACTCAAAAGGGGCTTGGAGTTAGGTAATATAGCAGAAAAAGTGGCATTATTGTGCTTTAAGGTGGTAACAAAACAAGTTTTTACACACATTTTCCTCATGGATTTAAAAAAATGGGTTAGGTTTGGTTAGGTCCAGTTAGGTTAGGTTAATTTAGGTTTTCAAGTCAGAAATTGTTTCTTTTTTTAATTAAAGTTTTTTTGAAGCAGCTATTAGGTTAGGTTAGGTTTTTAATTTCAAAAATTTTCAGAAAATACATTGTGTAAAAAGATCGCAATTTTATTTTCTGGAATTTAAAAATGGTTAAAAAAGGCAAATTTCCCACCTCAAAAACCTAGACAAACCTAACCAAACCTACCCCATTTGTTTGCTTTATGGTGTTACCACCTTAAAGCACAATACCCGGCTAGGTGGGTACGATGCACGAATGATACACATTTGAAATGATACAACCTTCTTAAAATACGCACAACTATCAAAATGAATAATGTACCACGTGTCTTCCACAGGGAAGTAAAAAGCAGTCGACGGGGACCCAAAAGCGGGAACCGTTCTTCATTCGCTTACGTTCCTCTCAGCACGAATCAGAAGTTAGAACACCATTGTAGAGCATTTTGCTCAAGGCGTCCCCAGTGGTGCGGCTGAAGAATTATCAACGTCGGAGTTGTCTGATGTCTAGCTTGTTCTCATGGACTGTCAATGGAAAAGTATGGCGATACAATTGGCTTAAAACTGTAGATAGCTGGTTTATAACAGCGGTCATGTCGATCATTATGAAAGCAGCAGGATTGATAGCAGGTATAGCAGATCGTCTGCGTAATTTGTGACAAACACAACGTGAATGCGACAAAACTGTAGTGTACATACGCAAACTCTTGGCAGTATTTTTTCCTTTGTTGGAGTCTTGATTGGGAGGTTTTCAGGCCATAGGATGTTAATTTTCATTATTCCTGCTATTGCTTTTATGAGCTGCATGTCACCTAAGATCGTTGGTTTGGTGAGTGTATGCGTCTTAAGTTCACCTAATAGGTCCTACGTACCGGTCTACCACCTACCTGCCTACCTAGGAATTCTCATTTTGCATTGCTTTATGGAGATGAAATGTGTGTGTAAAACTTGTCTTGTGAACACCTTGAAACACAATAATATCGAAATAGCCAGGGTAGCCATATTTGCTTTACAAAATTGGTAAATATGTGCTTTAAGGTGTTTTATGAATTCTTGAAATTTATAATTCCAATGCAATGTTTATCTATGTGACTAAGATGATGGGTCAACTCATTTTCTGTGCAAATGCTTACTTTTCAGGTTGTGAGCAAAACAACACCAAAAGAGGGGCTTTGAGTTAGGTATCATGGCATTTTTTTTTTTTTATTTAATAAAAATGCAACATAACCTAACCTAGTAACCTAGCTTAGCATCTCTTTGAAGATAAATCTCAAAAATATAATTCCCAAAACAAAACAAAAATTCTGAAAATTTTAGAACTAAGAAAAACCTAACCTAATCTAATGTAACCTGCTGTTGAAGAAGTAATTTTCAAAATGTTTGATTTTTTTTTAATCAAGTTTTTTTCAACTTAAAAATCTAAACTAACCTAGCCTAACCTAACCAAACCTAACCTATTTGTTTGCTTTATGGAGGGAAAGGTGTCTAAAAACTTGTCTTATTACCACCTTAAAGCACAATAATACCAAAAATTATTGCATTGGCTTCATTGAGAATCATTTGAACAACAGTTCTTGATATTTTAAATCTTTATGTTGATATGTAGATACCTACTTTGATGGCAAAGTGTCAAACCCAACTTGTTGGTTGCATGGTCTTTGCTACCTGTAATATTTTTTTTCATACTTAATTCATTGTAAGGCAAGGGCAGATCTGAGAATGTTCATGGGGGGCACATTTCTTGAGAAGGGTATCTTCAGCAGAACAAATTTGTAGAAGGTATGCACTCAGTATCCTGAAAAGGTATCTTTTGCTCCAAAAGGGGTGTCTGACTAGAAAGTTGATTGAATGTAGGAAGTCTCATTTGCTTTTGTTGATGTTGTGCTTTCAAACTTAAAGCAAAGGTCCCTGGATATGAGAATATTTTTATCACAAAGCAAATGTCACCACAACATGTATTGTAAATATAAATGTAAAATGATATAATACCTCCTTATTGGTGATTGTGAATGTCCATGAAATCTCCATTACTCAGACCCAGTTCTGGTAAGATATGATTAACTGCATACTACTCTTTCACAATATATGTTCCAGCATGTGCTCTGAATTGTAGAAACCTTAGTTTCTTGCTATAATTACTCAGATTTAGGTCTGTGTAATTTTCCAGAACTCCTTTCTGAGCATCATATTGACAAACATGTGGGTACACCACTGTCTTTGTAGAGCTGTAATAAAAGGTTTTTTTTTGGTCTTGCAACAATGTTAAACACAATGTAAAAAGGTGACATGATGGTATTTTTCAATCAACTTTGTTTTATAAGTTTTGTTAACTTGTTAATGCTTATTTTTTTACATTTCTTCTCAAAATTCACCCACATCTATTCCAAAATATTGATGTTCTCATGATTCTCAGATAATGAAACTACTGCAGCCATCCAGGACTCCAGAAGAGGCCCGTGTGGCCCTGCAAATCCAACAGCTGCAGGCTCGGCTTGCTGACATGAGCATGGTAGATGAGTTTGCCACCTATGCTCGCCTGGAACGTCAGCTCAACAAACTGCAGATTGAGGCTAGCACACTCCGTAAGCATGCACTGCCTATGATGTCCATATGGGGTATGTGTGTGTGGTCAACCCATATTATTTATCAGTTAAGTTTTGTTCAAAGTCATCAATTTGAGTTTGATGGGGTTTCAGTCAGATATGGGGACAAAGCCAGGCCTTAATTTTGAAGCTGATGTCTTTATAATGGCTAGAATTACAGTAAAATTAAATGGCTGTTAGTTATATCAAGCTGAAACTGAAGTCAACTATTGTGGGTTCTATGAGGCCAAATTTTAAGGGAGTGTCAATTTAGGTCCTCCAAAGTTGAAGTTGAAATGAAGTGGTCACATTGGATTGAAAGCACATTTTGGGCTGCATGAAGCCAAATCACAAAACTGCTAAGTTAAAAAACATATTGTTTAAGCTTGCTGTGTGTTTTGGCTCTGTACTAGGCTCAATATACTTCCAACATTCTTCAATTGGATGATGTAGCCAATGAATGATGATGCTTAAGGATGATGATAATAATGATGAAGCTTAAGGTGTGATGAGCATCAGGATGGTAGGACTGACAAATTGATTGAGAAAGCAGAAACTGGAAGATGAGAGGAGAGGAGAGAGATCTAGAAAAGAAAATGGTGAAAAAGAAGATGTTATGGTGGCCTTGTCACTCTGAATCTGGGCCATATGCACCCACCTAATGATTTCGAAAATGTACGGTACAAAGTTGTAAGAAATGCAAAGCCAAAGCCGAAGACTGCTCTGAAATAGTATGAAGCCAAAACCAGCTATATAAAATAGCACAAAGCAGAAGCCAGTGGTCTAAGATAGCATGAAACCCTAACTGATGCCAGTATGTAAACAGGATATTTTAGTGAAGCCAAAGCATACTCTTGTTTCTTGCCCATGTATGATTACAGTTGATTTCGTGTCTGGTTTCAGTTCAGTGTGTCTGTGGCATGGAAGCTAATTGTCTTTTACCCAATTTATATTGTGTCCTCTACATTGGTTTACTTTTGTTTATGTCGGTCCCCCAAGACTTCCGGATATTGGTGCGAAACGACACTCCGAAGGAAACAGTTTTCCACACCTATCCCAGTTGATTATTTTTTTTCTGCTCCCATTTTTAACATAAACATACCTAATGATGCATAATTATCACCATACTTTGCTAATTCCTCATTCTTGCACCACACACTGGGTAATGTATCATGTCACCTGTCTGGCACCGGTGTTACCCGCATAATTTCGACGTGTACTATATTACTATAAAGTGGTCCCTGGTGAAGCCTTGACTGAACAGTTTTATTTTGAGTATTGTAATACAAGTCGATGGCTCAAGTTGATGTTTGCTGATTTTTTCAGAGTCAGTGAACAGAAATGGAGCGCTAAAGATGCGCATGCTGATTACCACCATCACCCACTGCATAACGGTATGTTCAGTAGCGCTATTGGCCCAGTAGAGTAGTTGAACTGGATCACATGAGTAAAATTGCTGAGCGGTGCCCTCCAGATTTCCTAAGTGTCTTGGTTGTGCCATTATCCACAGATCCGAGCAGGTTTCGACGATCTAAAGACGATACAGTAGTGTTTTGAGATGGCTGAAACAATCCAGCCCCACTTGCCCGGCCCCCTGACGCCATCCAGATGCTGGTGGCATAACCTCGTCCCTTGGCGCCGCTCTCACGATGACGGTTTGGCCTCCGCCGCCGGGCCGTCGTTGGCGGTGCGGCATGTGACCCGGTGCTGGTGGCATAACCTCGTCCCCTGGCGCCGCTCTCACGATGACGGTTTGGCCTCCGCCGCCGGGCCGTCGTTGGCGGTGCGGCATGTGACCCGGTGCTGGTGGCATAACCTCGTCCCTTGGCGCCGCTCTCACGATGACGGTTTGGCCTCCGCCGCCGGGCCGTCGTTGGCGGTGCGGCATGTGACCCGGTGCTGGTGGCATAACCTCGTCCCTTGGCGCCGCTCTCACGATGACGGTTTGGCCTCCGCCGCCGGGCCGTCGTTGGCGGTGCGGCATGTGACCCGGTGCTGGTGGCATAACCTCGTCCCTTGGCGCCGCTCTCATGATGACGGTTTGGCCTCCGCCGCCGGGCCGTCGTTGGCGGTGCGGCATGTGACCCGGTGCTGGTGGCATAACCTCGTCCCTTGGCGCCGCTCTCATGATGACGGTTTGGCCTCCGCCGCCGGGCCGTCGTTGGCGGTGCGGCATGTGACCCGGTGCTGGTGGCATAACCTCGTCCCTTGGCGCCGCTCTCACGATGACGGTTTGGCCTCCGCCGCCGGGCCGTCGTTGGCGGTGCGGCATGTGACCCGGTGCTGGTGGCATAACCTCGTCCCTTGGCGCCGCTCTCATGATGACGGTTTGGCCTCCGCCGCCGGGCCGTCGTTGGCGGTGCGGCATGTGACCCGGTGCTGGTGGCATAACCTCGTCCCTTGGCGCCGCTCTCACGATGACGGTTTGGCCTCCGCCGCCGGGCCGTCGTTGGCGGTGCGGCGTGTGACCCGGTGCTGGTGGCATAACCTCGTCCCTTGGCGCCGCTCTCACGATGACGGTTTGGCCTCCGCCGCCGGGCCGTCGTTGGCGGTGCGGCATGTGACCCGGTGCTGGTGGCATAACCTCGTCCCTTGGCGCCGCTCTCACGATGACGGTTTGGCCTCCGCCGCCGGGCCGTCGTTGGCGGTGCGGCGTGTGACCCGGTGCTGGTGGCATAACCTCGTCCCTTGGCGCCGCTCTCACGATGACGGTTTGGCCTCCGCCGCCGGGCCGTCGTTGGCGGTGCGGCGTGTGACCCGGTGCTGGTGGCATAACCTCGTCCCTTGGCGCCGCTCTCACGATGACGGTTTGGCCTCCGCCGCCGGGCCGTCGTTGGCGGTGCGGCGTGTGACCCGGTGCTGGTGGCATAACCTCGTCCCCGGCGCCGCTCTCACGATGACGGTTTGGCCTCCGCCGCCGGGCCGTCGTTGGCGGTGCGGCGTGTGACCCGATGCTGGTGGCATAACCTCGTCCCTTGGCGCCGCTCACGATGACGGTTTGGCCTCCGCCGCCGGGCCGTCGTTGGCGGTGCGGCATGTGACCCGGTGCTGGTGGCATAACCTCGTCCCTTGGCGCCGCTCTCACGATGACGGTTTGGCCTCCGCCGCCGGGCCGTCGTTGGCGGTGCGACATATGACCCGGTGCGGCGGCTGGCATAACCTCGTCCCCTGGCGCCGCTCTCACGATGACGGTTTGGCCTCCGCCGCCGGGCCGTCGTTGGCGGTGCGACATATGACCCGGTGCGGCGGCTGGCAGGGCGCGGCGATGCTGTACCTGCTGTGGATCCACGGCTCGGAGCCGGTGCTGCAGCTGCCGGCCGCCGCGCTGTTCCCGCTCGGCTACCTGCTGGCGGTGCCCGGCTGTCCGCTGGGCAGCGTCAGCGTCGCCTCCTGGATCGTCGTGTCCACCAGCGTGGTGCGCCGGACCGCCACCGTGCTGATGCGCTGACGAGGCGGCGCTCGTGTGATGTGGCGCTGAGGTGGCCTTGAGGCCATAGGGTGATCCGGAAGTAATGATGAGGTGGCGCATCTGTAGTGATGAGGTGGGGCTAAGGCGAGTGGTGACCCCGCAACGATCAGATGACGCTGATGTAACGACGAGGCGGTGCTGGTGATGGGATGGGGTGATGATGCTATTTTGATTTAGGGACGAGGTGTCGCTGATGTAGCGAGACGGAAGGGAGATGACGCTGATATGACTGGATGGTGTTCACGTGACGATGCCGTTACCTCTGGCTAGTGACAAGGGGACATTCTTGTGGCGATGAAATTGTGTATGCTCGCTCATGGAATCATGAGTGGTCAATAGGAAGCTGAGAGGAGTCCGGTTGAGGTCTGTATTGACTGATCTAGCTGTATGGCCAGGCGCTACAATGATGCAATGGTCCGGCCTCAACATGACCGTGGTGTGACCATGACATAGCCGAGTGCGACGTCTGCAACTGACGTAGTCCTGATGTACTGCTAACTTTGCACGACGTTTACCTCACAGCAATCGAGGACGCCAGTACCGGACGGGGTGGGGTCATGATATGCTTCACTGAGGAGAGAAGTGCATCGTGTTCACAACTCGTTCACAACAGCCCCTACTGGGGCAGGCTGAGAAAATCGTGCCGTTCGTGTTGCTCCTCGCGCCACGTGGCTTCGTGATATGGCAGAATCTTCGTGAAAGGGGCGCACCGTGTCATCGTTCGATGGCATATGTACACGTGTGTGGCACGTCATTGTTACTTTGCTGAAGTGTGTTCTTGTCAATTAAAATACCCGTTCATGAATTTTTAGTAGCGCAAGGAAGATTTCAAGTCGATTGATCAGAGATTTTCGAAGCCCGAAGGCGTTCATTCCGACTGATTTAGATTCATGTTGAATGACGACATATTAATACCGTGGTTTGCATGAAGAAAGGAAACTAAACTTTGGGTTTGGTTTCGAATTACTCATCAACCTATTCATACCGTTCATATGTTTATATGTATGCGGGGGCAGGTAGTCTGGTAATTAGCGTAAGCCGACTTCAAATTTACCAGATTAGCTCATAGCTTATTGCTAAGATTTTCTGTTTTACCACAACACTGGAAGCCAGCGCACCTGGATTGTCATATTTGATTTCCTCCCCCCCCCGACGCCCCACACACACATTAGATATTTCACTTGAATCAGCAGTATTTCTGTTTATATTGACGCGTGTTGAAGACATGTAGTACTACGCGGCCAATAATTTCCCCGACACCAAATGAGCCATCCTTTTGAAGATATTACTTCATACTTTGTGCAGTTGCCCGCCGTACGCACATTATCGTATGTCTCATTCACGTATAGAAACGTAATGTTCATGGTCGGTCCCGCTACAATTATCACCTTTGTCATAGATGGCAGCACTAGCGGACGAATCCCTGGTTACAGCCTGTGAACAAGTTTGCAAAGCTTGTTATTTCATTTTATGCGCCCTTGTGCACAGCTCTAAGAGCTCACATGGACGACATTTCTGAATAAAGGCATGTACCGTAACCACCGTTATCTATCGCAATCGCTAAATGTTGCCAAACAGGTTGGATGTTCCCCTTACGCTCGCACACCTGTGCTCCGCACCACACTCGTAGGCGCACACAAGGGGACCGATGGACATCTTCCTCCTCTCCATAGCATGGGCCGAGAGAAAGTGCCCCCCCCCCGGCCTTAGCATCGGAAGCAACCTATTCGAGAGAGAAAAAGGTAAATATTTTCCAGGGAATTTTTCCACTTCGCATGTCCATAATATGGCAATCGCCCGAAGCAGACTTCATATTGCTAGCAAAAATTACTCGGAACTGGATGGGCTGGTCGGAACTGAAGGGCCTCTTGTGACCTAAAATATGGCTTGAGACCCCGCCATATTTGAGATATGGTGGTTCTTGTGAATTGGAGAGCCCCTGAGAGCTCGAGAGGCTCCATGACGAGTGGGGATTCGGAGCCGATACAAGGAGCCACGGGCCAAGGTAAAAGGTCCCGTGCTGTTGAAATACCCCCTTCCCCCCGAGTCGGTGGAGATTGTCCACTGGCAGACGCTGAGGGTTCACAGCCAAGTGAACGTGAAGAATCTCTGGGCCGATGGAGAGGCTACGGATCGGTGGAAGGCCCCGAGCTGACTGAGAGGGTCTCGGTCAGTAAAAATGGTACCTGAGCCAACGAAGAGGGGCCCCTGAACCGACGGGAAGTGCCCCTCATCCGACAGAGAGTACACCTAGCCACCGGAGAAGACTGTGCCATCGAAGAGGTCCCAGAGCCCACTTGAAGGGTCCTTCGGTCGACAGAGGGATCCAAGCCGATATGAAGGGCCCTGTTCTGATGGTGGGGCCTCCGGGTCGATAGAAGGGCCCTCGGCCTGATTGAGAGTCTCGGCCAGTAAAAGGGTACCTGAGCCGTCGGAGAGGGCCCCTGACCACCAGAGAGGATTCAATGACTGGAGAGGGATTCGAGCGTCCAAGAAGGGCCCCTGGGCCGACGGAATGACCCCAAGCCGATATGAAGGTCCCTGGACTTACTGAGGAGGGCCCGGAAAAACACCGCTCAGTAAAGAGCTCCGTTCGGCGAATGGAGAAGAACCCTTACTACCGGGGGAAACTCTTTGTGTCATGGGAGAGGACCCCATGCATATACGAACGGCCCCTGGACCCACGGATGGGCCTCAAGCCAATATGAAGGGTCCCTGGGCTGATGGAGGGGTCGTGTCTTTGGAAGGGCCAAGGGCTGTGGATCTATTTTTTTAAACTTTCATTAGGGAGAATGATGGCGACAAAATATGCATGGAAACAAATAATTTGCTTGGAATTGACAAATTCGTTCACAAAATCAAGAAATATGCGGCTCACTGGTGGAAGGGCCACAGCTAGCATGATAAAATAGACCCTCACTAGATGACGTGCCTTGACAGGTAATGACGGCCACCGACCCAACAGAGGGCCATTGAACCGACAGGTAGGGCCCTGAGCCAACGGAGAGTGTCCCTGTACCAACATAAAAGGTCCCTTGTCATCGGAGGGAACCTGCGAGCCGATATGAAGAGCCCCTGGGCTGACGAAGGGGCCCTGTGTCCTTGAAAGGGCTCAAATGCTGGCAGAGAGAGTCACGGCCAGGAAAGATAACTCAGAACCAACGGAGAGATCCATTATCCAATATACGCCTGATTATACGTCTCATTAAATTTGGTTTTCGAGTAGTCAATATCACTCAAAGGAGGTACAGTCTACCAAAGAGCCCTTAAAAAGTGTCCCTCACGAAAATCATGTGTGCCCCCCTGGCCACACTGTCGGTGAGATCTGCTGAAAACGACCCTTTCTTAGGAAAGGTTCATATTTTCTGCATTGATAAGATGTTTTAAGAAGTAGAAATAGAGTGGCACATTTAGTGACGATATTCCTTTTCGTGTAAATAAAATATACGACATTCAATATACCAGGAGGTGCTGAGTTGACATCAAAAGTAACGTTAAGGATTATGCTTTATTACTCAACGTTTCGGCCAGGGGCCATCGCCAGGAGGCCGAAACGTTGGCCGAAACGTTGAGTAATAAAGTATAATCCTTAACGTTACTTTTGATGTCAACTCAGCACCTCCTGGTATATTGAAGGTCGTATATTTTCTTTACACGCAATGTATAAAACCCAGGAGCATCTAAGAGCCATTCTTCGTTGTATTAAACGATATTCCTTTTGTCCTATCATAAAATATTACCGCCAAAATATGTCGTGGCAGGACAGTCGACCAATTACGGAATGCCTTTTGCTTCCAGTCAATTGACTGATGAGGCTATGTAACGTTTTTTTCCTGGTACTGAAAAAGTAAGCATGGTATGGAATTTTTCATAATATCTGTATGTGCTCAAAATGCCGTATGTCTTAAAACTCAATCGGAAACTTGTGTGTAACATTTTGGTCCAATTTGGAGTTTGACAGGTCAGAAGTGGTTTTTCTTCTTAACACATTGCTGGGTTGGGTTGCTACCTAGAGACAGGGGCGGATACAGGGGGGACACTGGGGGTATTTGTCCCCCCCCCCCATGGGAAGGTGGCGCCCCTACGGCCGAGAAAAGGCGCCCCTCTGGTAAGGCTCTAGCGCACACCTCTCCCCTTCGAATTTTTCAGCCAGAGGCGCATCTCTGAAAGGAAAAGGCGCACCCTTGAAAGGAAAGGCTTCCCTCCGGGAAGGACCGAGTGCATCATCCCTCCCCAAACACGAATTTTTCAGCCAGAGACACCCTTTCAGGTATTTCAAGGTGGCGCCCCTCCGAATATGTGCCCCCATGATAATTCCTGGATACCCCCTGCCCAGAGATAGCAAAATCGAGCAAAGTTAGCATCGGTACATACATGTGAAGTGACAATGATGCAAAGATAAGAACTACGCCGATCGAGGCTCCGTACTATAAATGACTGCTGTTTAACATACCTTGCTATAGCGCACCAATTGAGAATGGTTAATTGGAATTAAAGTTTGCTCGTCGACTTTCGGACCTCATGCAATTTGCCGGGTGCATGAGTTTTCCTTCAAAGAACAAACAATGGTAGCAGGTGCGCCGGAAATAACCGAGAAAATTTTCCATCCGAAAGAAATTGGAACCAAGCACGTTCGTCGCTCTCGCTGGAAATCCTGACTACTCTACTGCTGTTTACGGGTAGGGAAAAGCGTGGCAAGACGGGCACCCTAACACTTGCAACACCACAGCTCAAAAGGCAAATTATATTTTCATCTGGTATGGCGCATATCCCGTACCTGAATCATTTGTCTCGATCCTGCCGAATGATTTCTTTTTGGAAAACACACGATGCAACAAATTGAGATTGTTTTGTAAAGATTGTTTTTAGATTGTGTCGTCTTGGATGCAGTTGCGAAGCCAGGATTTCGTGCAGTGGGACGAACATCTGAAGAAGGCGCCCACTTCTCCGAAACTCCACAGATTTCGGTCACTTCACTTTCGAAATGCCAGATATTTATATTATATATATATATATATATATATGTGTGTGTGTGTGTGTGTGTGTGTGTGTGTGTGTGTGTGTGTGTGTGTGTGTGTGTGCGTGCGTGCGTGCGTGCGTGCGTGCGTGCGTGCGTGCGTGCGTGCGTGCGTGCGTGCGTGCGTGTGTGTGGAGCAGGCAAAGATGGTTAAACAGAAAATAAGGCACACCGCGCTGGCGTGGCTAATGCGAGACCTGCAATCAAGGTCCAACAGTTCGCTAAAGACCAAAAATAAAAACAAAGCATTTAGTTGCCGACGACAACCAAGAAACGGAAAAATATTAGGGAATATAAAGGGACATCTCTCACATCCTTCGTGAAGGCATGAATTTGATGAGCTTCAGCAAAAATACGAGTGCTCCTCTTCATGGACACAATTGCTTCTTTCTGCTATCCGCTAGGTTCAGACATAGCTTAATAGGGAGGGTGTTCATGATAAGGGTGGGCCCACATTGTTGCGCCTTTTCAACACCGTCATACTGCCTCAAAATGAGGCGTAAATACCAGCGGCAAAATACATGCAAGATTTTGGGACAGGGGAAGGACTAGCAACATGCAACAAACTATATGCCCCACACAGCATCCCGCATTTTGTTATTTCTTTATTTTTACTTAACCGGTGTCATGCGAGTCCAAGGCGAGGAGACTGGCATCGCTGGAGAGCCGTCATCACAGCTATCGCTGGACAGTCTGTCTCGTCATCGCTGGAGCGACCGCACCTGCTGGAGCAGCTGTGGTCAGGCCACTGGGACAATTGTGGTTGCTTTGGCGGTCGTCAGCGCCAGGACTGCTGTGGCTGCTGGGGCGGCGGTGGCCACGGGGTGGCCGCCGCCGCTGAGGTGGCGGTGGGTGACCTTTCCAGTCCTTGCCAACATTTATGGCTGTTAAGTATTCCTCGCACTCATCACCAGTTGTCAAGAACTCTCTTAGTTCTCAGGGGGCCTCGATCCCTCGGGTGCCCATCCCAAAGCTCAGGAACATCCCAGTCCAGTCCTCTCTGGCTCTTACGAGTTCCTCTCACCCCTCAGGGTCCTCTCCTGCTTGTAAGGGCCATGACAGTCCTCAATAGTCCTGTCTAGCTCTCATCTCGGGGGCATTCCAGATCTGAGATGGGCCCTCACTAGTCCTATTCAGCTCTTAGAGGTCCTGTTCATCCCCAGGGGCCCTTCCAGACCCAAAGAGCACCCAGCCCTCTCTGGCCGTCAGGCGTCCTGTTTATTCCTCAGCTGCTAGGGGTCCATTCCACCCGAGACTGCTTTTTCCAGCTGGCATGGGTATTCCAGATCTCGGGAAGACCCTTGCTAGCCCTCAGGGTGGAAGTCCTCAGCTCTCGAGGGCCCTTTCCACATAAGCTGCTGAATGCGTGTACATTTTTTATCGGTTATATCTCTGCCCCTCAGTGCGGTCGCCTGGAGGGCCCCATCCGACTCGCCAGGGGGCGGGTGCCCCTATATCCCTTGGAAACGCCACTACTTTTTAGCAGTCCGGGCCCCTCCATGCCCTTTGCGTAGCGTCGGGAACCCTCCGCTTCGGCCCGGATCGTCTATGTAGCTCGAGGGCCTCTTATCGGCCTGAGGCCCGCTGTCAGCTGGCAGCAGTAATGCACATCTCATTCAGTTCTCAAAAGGCTATCCAACGCCGTTTTCCCGCATTCGTGTAGCATGCTTAATTTGTGAGATAGCGAGATAGTATACAAAGGCTAACAAAGGGTAGTCGGGAACTCAGCTTGACACAGGAAATCATTTGAGATGCGACACCACCGCATTCGTTGAGATCTGCATTTTGGCGAGATATCCCACCCTCTGCAATATGAATGCACCGGGCTAATTTGCCTGTCAAGCAATGTGTCTGCCATGTAGCTGCTCGTATGCCAAACATAAGACAAATGGTAGTGGCCGGCCATATGACGGCTAATGGCAACCTGCTCTAAATCATATGGCAAATACGCATTATGTTAAAATACGGATCCATATGCATGCAGCTCAAAACGTCGGAAAGATCTGGGTTAACAAACCGTAGTTTTGAACTTTACTGATGGAGACGATTCTTTTCAATATACTACACGACTTATTTGGTGACATGGGCTAACCGTGGGCTGGCCGTGGGCTAACCGTGAGCTGTCTTAACAGACAATTAAATTAAGGGCGTCCATCTTACCCTGCCTGACAGCACTTCCCCTAATATGACAAAGTGTGGTGACATGATATGGCAAGGGCGGGGGATATTTTTCTGACCTTTGGAATCCTGGAGAACACCGAATTTCTGAAAGAAATCTTATTAAGAAATCTTAAATTCATTTCGTATTTCACCCACTCGCTTTCAATCGGTAAAACTGTCAATCCGTGGAAATGTTCTCGAACGTGAAGCTATTTCAAAATTACATACGGCATGACTAACACATTTCTAACCCATGAATGATTCGGACGAATTCGAAGGACAGCGAAATAGTGTCACGTGGAAGCACCAGGGAGTGCTATGGCACGCGCTATCCGTCTGGGATGCTCGCCAAGGGCGCCGAGATACCAAGCGCCGGCTCGGTCATGCTCGCCGAGGGCGCCGAGATCCAAAGCATCCGAGTCGGCAGTCTCGGCTACGTACGTGGACACGGTTCAGAGTCAAATGTCGCACAAAGAAAATGGAAATCAGCCAGATGTCGCCTTGCCGCTGTCCACGTCCATACGCAGTGGTGTCCGAGCGAAATGAAAAGTGGGCGGGCGATTTTGAGCAAGCGCCAACTTGTCTGCACTGATTGAGAAAACTTGAATGGGGTGGAGTGCACTGGAGTGTTACTTGAGTCTTTTTACTCCAAGGGGCGCCTTCGGCTAAACAAAATCGAGAGTAGGGTGCACTCGAGCAAACTGGTCTGGAGCGCACTGGAGGGTGCACTGGAGCACACTCCTTCGGGTGAAAATTTTAACGGAATGAGTGCTCTCGAGCGTCCAAGACGGGCACATTTTTCCGGTCGGAGAGGCGCCTGCCGAAAAGTGGGTGGGGAGACAAATCGCCCACTCTCCCTCCCACTAATTACGTCGATGTTCATACGCATTGAAAAAGCAATTTATCTGTTAAAACGGTGCCACTACCACTCAAGCTTGCTCAATGGTACTTGGCGCTATGGCTAATGGTGCTATGGCTTGTACCATGGAATGTGGTGGGAAATGTCTTATTTATCGGCAGCAATTGAGACAATGCTCAAGCCTGTCCTTCACTTAGGGCGGTTCTGACCTTTCGTGAGTGGGTAAACTACTCTTACACGGTAACCTCCCCCCCCCAAGCCAAAAAAGAACTGACTCCGGCCACTATTTTGCGGTCTAGAAAATACAATATTTATTTGAATATATTTTAGCACATGAGCAAAATGCGTGAAGCAGGACCCAGGGTCCCACGGCCATGGCACGTTCCTGGGCTTAGTCAGCTGATTGCAGCAGACAAGTGGGCACTGCCTATTGACGAATTCATGGTAGTTCTGCTTTCCCGCTTGTCGTGGGGCTGCATATAGGTCATGGGGTAAGTCACGCGTGGCCGTGTGAACTCTGTGGTAACGCATCTTAGAGCTGGAGGTAAACCCCAGCTCTAAGATCTTTCCTAGAAAACACAATTCCGACCCTCATCCATATAAGAGTTTGGGTGGGATCTTGTTTTTGGTTTCTGGACAGTGACTGATTGACCGCGCACACATGATATTGGATGTACTTGTCCATTTACCGCCTCCTTTTGGACTGCGTTTTGATGCGCTTTGGCCACTGTACCATCCCTGGACCCTCATTATGGTTTTCTCCCGAGACTGACTTCTCTTTTCCACAATCACACAATCAAGCCATACGTTCTCTGACTTCCAGTCGGTAACATGTCTCTCCAGACAAGGAAGTGGCCGCCACGAAGGCGTTGCAAGGCCCAGAAGAACATCGTTAAGATAGACAAGAGCCGAAGAAGATGAAGGAATCTTACGTCAATACCAGCACGGTACTGAAGCAACCTCACCCAGACACTGGCATCTCTTCGAAGGCCCATGAGCAATGAGCATCATGAAGTCGTTTGTCGACGACGCCTCCAAGCGCATCGGTGCCAAGGCGTGCATCCGACCCACGGCAATAACCTGTCGACCGTCACCTCGCCACAGATCCAGCTGGCTGTTCAGTTTCTGCCTCCGGGCGAGCCGCCAAGCATGTGATATCTGAGGACATCAAGGCGGTTACAAAATACGAGACAGGAAGTAAAGAGCAGCCAGCCGACTGCGGAGCGTTCCAGCTGATATAATCATCATCGTTATCACCAATCATTAGCGTGTGAGTAATACGACATGGCCCTTTTCGCTCAGATTGCATCCCTGGTTTGCATTGCATTGCACGCCTTCCGGTTGGTCTGAGCCCTCTTTGCAGCTGACGTCGGAATAACTTAGACTGCGAAGAGTGCTATCCAAGACTAAGTTCCGTGTTCGGGAGCACGCCCGTCGGCGCCGATGACTCACCAACAGTTCGGCTCCAAACAGACCAGGACGAAGCCAATGGGGCAGGAACTTCAGTGCCTAAGGGGACCGGCCTTGCAGAATTGATCGATTGGCTACTGAGGCTTACGGGCGTTCCCACAGCGAGGTCATATGACAATCAGATATTGCAGAGTGAAAGCTGACTGGGAGGTAATAAATTGTGAACATGACTGTCTGTGTCCATTGAAGATAGCACATTCTAGCTGATAAGAAGTGCTAAGCGCTCAGCGAAACTGGTAGCATATTCAGCATGACCACATGCATGCACGCACGCACGCACGCACGCGCGCACCACACACGTAGATACACATACACACAAACACACACACACATACAAACACATAAACTTACTGCCCTTGGCCTTGGGCTGTAAACGCAATGCCTTAAGACCAGCTGGAGATAAATTGTTGGCATTTGACATTTTGTTAGCTGGACTATTATGCTTATTTGGCATACTCAGCTCGCTTGGAGCATATGTTACAAGTACTAATGTCCTACATCGTCCATTATATTTGACCTCTGCAGAGCAGACCTGCAAGACCGTCATCCCATCCAGTGTGACGGAGTCGTGACGTCAGCACGTTGTGTCCGTGTGGCGTGTGTACAGCTGACACAGCCGGCGGCTCGGTGTGACGGCCGGCACAAGGCCACACTCCGTGACACGATGACCGGACGACAGCCACGTGCCAGCTGTGACGGCCGGCGGCTCGCTGTGACGGCCGGCACAAGGTCACACTCCGTGACACGATGACCGGACGACGGCCACGTGCCAGCTGTGACGGCCGGCACAAGGTCACACTCCGTGACACGATGACCGGACGACAGCCACGTGCCAGCTGTGACGGCCGGCGGCTCGGTGTGACGGCCGGCACAAGGCCACACTCCGCGACACGATGACCGGACGACAGCCACGTGCCAGCTGTGACGGCCGTCGCCGCGCCGGTCAACAGTGCGCTAACGCCGACGGCACCAGGTTATGGTCTTCGGGTGGCGCAGAGCCCGGGAGCGGCAGCGAACTTTGGCGGAACGTTTTATGGTTACGGACACCGTAGCTGGTTACGGACACCACAGCTGGTTACGGACACCACAGCTGGATACGGACATCGCAGCTGGGCACGGACACCGCAGCAGGTTACGGGCACCACAGCTGGTTACGGACACCGTAACCGGCTACGAACAAAGCAGCTCGTTAGGGACACCACAGCTGGTTACGGACACCACAGCTGAATACGGACATAGCAGCTGGATACGGACACCGCAGCTGGGTACGGACACCGCAGCAGGTTACGGGCACCACAGCTGGTTACGGACACCACAACCGGCTACGAACAAAGCAGCTCGTTACGGACACCACAGCTGATTGCGGACATCACAGCTGGTTACGGACACTACAGCTGGTCCCGGACACTACGGCTGGCCTCAAGGGCACGTTAGTTTAATTTCAAGGACGGGAATCATTCGAGGATTAACATAGGGTCACCCTTAGGGCACTGAACTGGATTTTTTCTCGACAATGCTAACTGAACCGTCATCACAAACAAAACTAAACAATCCATCTCGTGACGTTAACATGACTTTCGATGAAGCCAGATTTGAGAACAGATGCCGATGAAAAGGACAGACACGATATAGTGTCCGGCATTCTGCAATTGTGAGTCATGTCATGATAGCTTGTGCGACAAAAGTACTTCCTTCTGTATGCCACATGACGCGAAAGCATCCACTAGAGCTTACAAGCACGTGCTCAGTTGTTCGGTCAGTACCATGGGTGTAGGAGCCAGTGAAGTTGAGAATGCGAATGCCTTGCAGATGTTGTGACTGTTCCAGCTCCAGTAAATTAACACCTGACCAAGTAGCCTTTATCTTTCCTTCATTCCTCCTCGCGATTCCCTGATCACCCACTTGGGAAGTATTATGTCCGGCCGAGACTTCTTGGTCCGGGAGCTGACGCCAGCTGGTCTCGCAACCCCAAGATCGCGTGTTCGAGCATCATGCCAGCTGCATGGAATTTATACTGTTACAGTGCTAGCGACCATTTAGCGTTGGAGAATGGTTGCGCTGTACGGCTTAAGCGGCCGTGCGAGACAGCTTTCAACCTTCAAACCTAACAGATTATAATATATTCCATGAGCACATGGTATATGTAAATTCTTCATCTACACACACGTATGGAAGCAAGATAGATTCGTATAGAGAGAGAGAGAGAGAGAGAGAGAGATATATATATATATATATATATATATATATATATATATATATATATATATATATATACATATATATATATATATATATATACATGTATATATATATATATATATATATATATATATATATATATATATATATATATATATATATATATATATATATATATATATATATATATATATATATACCATATATATATACATATATATATATATATATATATATATATATATATATATATATATATATTCCCCCTCTCTCTCTCTCTCTCTCTCTCTCTCTCTCTCTCTCTATACGAATCTATCTTGCTTCCATACGTGTGTAGATGAAGAATTTACATATACCATGTGCTCATGGAATATATTATAATCTGTTAGGTTTGAAGGTTAAAGCTGTCTCGCACGGCCGCTTCCGTACAGCGCAACCATTCTCCAACGCGAATGGTCCTAGCACTGTAACAGTATAAATTCCATGCAGCGGCATGATGCTCGAACACGCGATCTATATATATATATATATATATATATATATATATATATATATATATATATATATATATATATATATATATATATATATATATATATATATTCTCTCTCTCTCTCTCTCTCTCTCTCTATACGAATCTATATATATATTATATATATATATATATATATATATATATATATAATGCCCATCGTACAAAGGCCGTGCACATCCTAAACTGAGGAAGTTTGCTGGGGGAAGGGGGCATGCAAACGGCACCTTGCTCGATTCGATATTCATTTGGCATTTGACATTGACACACTGGTGTATCTAGCCGATCGTTGTCACGAACCTAGGTATGAAGCAGGAAAAAAACCACATTAACCCAATTTGATATGTATTTGATATCGCCCTCCGGAATGCACAGTTCTGGGATCAGGAGATAACATGGATCCGTACCTCATTCAAAGCACATACATTTGCAGGTATGACCATGGTATTGGTCACCACCAGATCAGCAGACAATCAATGGAGGTTATCACCAGACCAATGCACCACCAGTGGAGGTCAGCACCAGTCCAACCATCAGTGGAGGTCACCACCAGACCACCAGATCATCAGTGGATGTCACCACCAGATCGATAGACCACCAGTGGAGTCACCACCAGACCAGCAGACCACCAGTGGTCACCACCAGATCAATAGACCACCAGTGGAGTCACCACCTGACTAGCGGACTATCAGTGCTTACCACCAGATCGATAGATCACCAGTGGATTCAGCACCAGACCAGCAGATCACCAGTAGGGCTGACCAGAGGACCATTCAATCGGTAGTGACCCTCAGTGAAGACTTGACCAGCGCACTAAAATGCCCCGGCGAGGTCACCCAGCCGTCATTCAGTGCCTGGTAGTCGCGCGGTCCGGTCCGGTGTCGACTTGGACTGGAGCGAGACCCGGCAGGAATGAAGGTAAGCCACCAACCCGGCCGGCACTGGCAGGGCGAAATAACCACATCATAACTCAATGGGCTTGTGCTATGCAATTGTTCAATTTTCTAGTAGGACTTTCGATCCATGCAACTTCAACTTCGTTGCAATGTTTCAACGTTCTTGCGCCGAATCTACGATAAGCTTTGGAAATAATGAGTGGAACTGAACTTTCCGTTGTGCGTCCGGCATAAAAATCACCGTGTGCTTGGCTACCTGGCTCCATCAAGATGCGTTATCAAGGTATTGTATCATAGTGCATGAACTACCCCCACCCTCATTCCGTTCCCAGCCGTGCCGACCGCATTTAACGTGCATGTTGTAGATTTTTAAGGTTAGACAGACGTACGAGTAGCAACAGATTTTGCTTTGACCTTAAATTTTATTTAAATTACGACAGTCAACTCAGCAGATGTCGAGATAAGAAACAAGCGAGATGTCATAAAGTCGTAAAGAGTTTAGATTTAATAAGAGCCACAAGGGCCCATCCAGTTAAGGCTGTAAATGGAAGATACCATAAGTCCGGTAAAAGGATCCACCCCAACCATCAACACACCCTAAAGAAACCATTCACCAACATCCCACACACCTATCAATGCCTATCTACCCTAGCTATCCAGCCCTATTCCCCTGATCCCCCTCAACACATGTGGATTGAATGCTCTACCAACAACTTTCAAACCGCATTCATGCCCGCTTAAAGGGGTTTATGCCGTGCACATTCGCCTAGCACAAATCTCACCCCATTCACCACAAATCAGAACTCAAAAACAAGATTTTCCTGTCTAAAAAAAAATGTCCACCCTACTTTTAAATACATTCAATGAGGAACTCCCCACAACATCAGCAGGCAGCCTATTCCACTGATCAACAACCCTTTGACTGAAGACCTGTTGTCGCTTAACTGTCCTACACCTCAACTTGTCTGACCTGAATTAACGACCCCTATGTGGTACTCTAAACTGAAGAGCGTCATTCAAATTGGCCTGATCTAGTCCTTTAACATTTTGTACATTGCAATCATGTCCCCCTTAATCTCTTATACTTGAGTGAGTACATATATAATGCCACAAGCCTTTCTCCATATTCTAAGTTGCCTATTCCACTGATGAGTCTAGTTGCTTTTTGCTGCACTCTTTCTAACATATCAATATCTATTTCTAGGTAGGGGCTCAATGCTTGTACAGAATATTCCAAGTGGGGTCGCACATATGCTAAGTACAGTTTTTTCATGACTTCCTTGCTCTTATATCTCACACTTCTATTAATAAGCTCCAGCATTCTGAGTGCGCTGTTCCTAGCTGAGATAAATTATTTTTCTGCTTTAAGGTCTTTTGAAACCAACACACCTAAGTATATTTCCTCTTCAATAACATCCAGTTCCCTCCCTCCCATTGTATATCTGAAAGTCTCACCTCCAGACCCCAGATGCATAACCTTACACTTATCATAGTTGAAAGACATCTGCCATTGATCAGCCCACTTTTTAGGTCCTCCAAGTCTCGTTGAATATTACTAGAGTGATCACTACTGTTTGCCACTCCTACCAGCTTGATGTCATCAGCAAATTTGAACACTACTCCTCAGCCCTACCTCTAGGGGACGAGTGGTCTAGGGGTAAGATGCTCGTCTCACAATCGAAAGGTTGTGGGTTCGAGTCTCACCTGTCGCTACTCTTCGCCCGCGACCAATCGGCGTGAGAGATTGGCGACGCTACATGACTCAACGGTCGACGTGTCGTAAAACCAATAACCAACCAATTCAGCCCTACCTCAATGTTATTCACAAAGATGATAAAGAGAAGTGGCCCTAGAACAGAGCCCTGTGGCACTCCACTCAGAACATCCTTCCAATCAGATTTACATCCATTTAACACTACCCTTTGTCTCCTTCCCCTCAACCATGCTTCAATCCAACCTAGAACTTGTCCAACAATCCCATGTTTCTGTAGTTGATGAATTAGCCTTCCATGTGGAACTTTATCAAAAGCTTTGCTAAAGTCCAAGTACACAACATCAAGATGTGTTCATGTTTATGTGTTGACAAAGGAAGACGCAGACGGCATGCGGTAGAAATACAATTTTCTCATCGGTGTCATCGGTCGTTCTCATATGGTCGATGCAGTTGTGGGGAAAGCATACTAACAACAATGATGTGGTGAAATTATTCACAAAAACATTTGCTAAGGGTAGCTAACCCATAGCAATTATAGTTTCGACGGTGGACAGAATACCACCTCGTATGTTCACACCGGTCATGTATGCAGTGATTGGCGGTGGTAGCCGACTTTGATTTATTTGCATGGGTGTCGTTTTGTATGGCTTTGGGATAGCTGGAGCGACTCAAAACTTCCTTTTGAGCCACCCAAATAAGGATTTGAGCCATCCCAATGGTTTTTAAGAAAAAAATGAATAACCACTAGAGCAACAGTGCACATGGCAAGCATGTCCAGACTCCAGAGATGTTTAACAGTTATCATTGTATAGCTTACCTGGTCTCTGTACGGTGTACATGTATCTGGGTTCTCTTATTTATTAACCCTTTAACTGCTGTGTTTTGCTGTCACTAATGGGCTGGTACCTCCGCTAATATTGCCACGGTGATTACCAATGGCAGTTACTCCCAAATCAAAAAAGAATTGCTGAATTGTCTCTGGCAGCCAGACATGTGACATCTAACTGGCTCTGGCGGCCAGACATCTAACACATATGATCATACCACGGATAATAGTAGACGGATAGGGAACTCCCCGGAATCGGCGACCAAGGACAGGCTATTGCCACCTAGCGGTGGGAGGCCGAAACTAATCCTGGCTAGGATATTGTTTGATTACAGCGGCACATTCCCGCGTTGGAGAGTAACGCGTCGTTCAGTTTCAGCCAATTTCCGCTTTTTGGAGAAGCTATGGAACCATGATCCTGCTGCATGATGCCCTGTGGCGGTATGGAATTAATTAAAAACATCTATGCCTCTCTTTCTTTGTTTCAGGGGCCATTTAAACGCATGACGTGGGGTACTACGTTTATGGCGCGTTGTGTGTGTTTTGGGAAGTAACTTATGCGTTTTGGATCAAGTGAAGCATTTAATTCTCCATTGCATTGCCCAGTTATTTACTCTAAGTCACGAGAAAATCTGAATCAGTGGTATTTAGTCTGAGCTTTTGTTTGGCTTGAAGCATTGGTCAAAGGGGGCGCCGTATATGTACCAATTTTCACTTCATATGCAGCTCTGAAACTAAATGCTAAAACATAAGGGTTTAGCTGGAGGATGTCCGATTTGAGGCTGAGAAGTAGTCTGAAGGAGGAATTGTCTGACGCAAAATATTGCAATCTTTACCTAAGGTACATGGCTCAATATTTTGAAAGGTTACCAAGGCTTTAGGTTAGTGATATGTGCCATGTATTCAAAAGTCATGCAGGTTTGTCATAATGATTTAGTAAGAAAAAGTAATTATGGGGTACAAATGTTAAATGCTATTGATATCCTTGCACACAGTATATGTTTTTTTTTCTGTCTGTGTTGATTTGGTTTGCAAGTAATTATATATTTGCATTTTTGCCATGTAACATACAACCTTCCATCACCTGTTTTAGGCACGTGCTCATGATACATTCACTGGCGGATCCAGGGAGGGGCCATTCCGGCCATGCCCCCCTCCCCGAAGCGCTTAAAGGGGGGCCATAGTGTCTTTTGGCCCCCCGAAACCAACAGAAGTCAGCTAAATTAAAATGCAGTAACCTTTGCCGAGGTAAAAAAATAGCGTTTCGATGAAAGAATTTCCAATATTAAAGAACTTTTTCATTAAAAATAATTGTTTGGAAGCCAGTATGGTAGCATAGTAGATTCTGACACACATCGAGGGTTCCATGCTGCTCAAGTTCTGCTTACAGCAAGAGTTGACAAAATCGGATCCGCCAGTGTGTACACGTGCACGAACGTTGACGTGGTACAAGACGTTGAACGTGAACGTGAACGTTTTGGTGAACAAGAACACAAATCCGGTAGCATAGAAACGGTGGAGGTAGGCTGGGGCCCCTACACAGGAAATTATGTTGTCAATTATTATTTTATTTTTATTTTAATTATTATTTTAAGAAATGGGCCCCTTTGGCAAATAGTGGTCGAAATCCGGTGCTTTGAACCAAAAATAGTGGGAGAATGGGCACCCTCCAAATCCATTCGACCCCTCCCTTGATGCAATTCCTAGGTACGCCACTGGGGCAGGGGGAGGGGAGGGGCTGACGCCGAAAACCGAAAGTTGCCCCTCCCCCAAACCGGTGGGCTAGATCCGCCAGTGGATACATTTATTTGCTTATTTTTCATTATTGTATGCTATCTGGTCCATCATATCATAGCACATGCTATCATATGATATATAATACTCTTGTATGTCATGTAGGTAGGAAAACTACCATTTCCTGTTGCAAATGCCTCCTCATAATTTTGCATTCCATCTCTTACTTGGAAGAGGTGGGGCATTCCATGACAAATCGACAAGGGCCCGGCACCCTCATCTCTCAGATCTGGACCAAAATTGTTGTATGGGGTTATCCTATGCCCTGAATCACCTGTGCAAATTTTACTTAGACCAGTTCAACGGTTCAGGAGTTATAGCCTGGGGAATTTCTGGAAGGTCACTATGCATGGTTATGTTCGGTGGCCGATAACTATGCTAAATATCATTAAAAATATAAATATCCAGACATTTTTGAATTCGCAAAGGTCAAAAGAATCCAATTCCGACAATATTTTCATATGTAATAGATGATTAAAAAGTTATCCCATGACCTCCGATGACCTCGATGCCCGTGAAAATATGTTGTTTTTTTAATTGATAGGATGGAAGGACCAAGTTTTTGCTTGACATATCGCAAATAAAAAAACAGCGTTTTTGTTACAAATGCTCGCTTGGAGAGTGCAAACTTTGCCATATTTCAAGCTGTTCGTACGTTGAGCTTCTAACTCGGCCGGGCCGGGCTGTCGGCGGAGCCCAAGCCGAGAAAGGACCCCTGACCTGATGGACCGGGTCTAAGCGTTTGAAAAGGGCCCTCTGACATGTCGGAAAAGGCTCTGGGTCGTCAAAGAGGGTCCATGAAATGACGGAGGGGATCCTAGTTGCCGAACAGGACCTTTGGCTGTCAGAAAAGGCCATTTGGCCGACGGATGGAGCTAAAGCCGTACAAGGCCCCTGGCCTAATGGAGGGACCCAAGCTGTTGAAATAGGGCCTCCGGGCTGACAGAGAAGGCTCTGGATCATTAAGGAGGGGCCCTGCCTTGACGGAGAGGACCCGGACCCTTGGAGAGGCCCATGGAGGGGGGGGGGGCTGCTACACAGTAGTGGCATTTCCAAGGGATGAAGAGGTACTCACCCCCTGCCTAGTCCAATGGCTACTGCCGAGTTCAATGACCTAAGGCTTAGCTTTCAGGGAGCTCTGTTATCCCTTAAGGGCCCTCTGAAGCTGCTAGGGACCCTTCCTAGATATCGACAGCTCTTGTGATTTCAAGAACATTCCAGCCCTGAGGCTGGTCCCCGGTATTCCTCACCCCAATTGCCAGCCAACAGGGAATTTTTTAGCTCTCGGGGGGAATTTGGCCATCCATTAGGGGCCGGTCTCAACATCATAAAAATCCTAGTCCAGTCCTCTCTGACTTTCATGAGGTCCTCTGCATCATTCATGGTCCTCTCGTGCTTGTAGGGGCCCATCACAGTTTTCAATAGTCCTGTATAGCTCTCAACTCGCGGAATTTCAGATCCGAGATGGGCCCTCACTAGTCCTCTTCAGTTCTCAGGGTCCTGTTCATCCCTCAGGGGCCTTTTCAAACCAAAAGAGCATCTCAGTCTTCTCAGACCCTTACGTGCCCTGTTCATTCCTCAGTTGTTAGGGGCCATTTCCACCTGAGACTGCTCTTTCGAGCTGATATAGGCATTCCAGCTCTCGGGCGGATCCTCTCTTGTCTTCAAGGCCCTTGCTAGCCCTGAGAGTGAACGTCTTCAGGTCTCAAAGGCACTTTCCACACAAGCTATTAGATGCATTTAAACTTGTCCTCGTTTATATTTCTGCCTCTCAGGGCCGTCGCCTGGAGGGCTCAATTGGACTCGACATGGGGCGGGTATCCCTTCACCCTTTGGAAACGCCACTACTGTGTAGCATCCCCCCCCCCCTCCATGGGCCTTTCCAAGGGCCCGGGGTCCTCTCCGTCAAGGCAGGACCCCTCCTTAATGATTCAGAGCCTCCGCTGTCAGTACGGGAGCCCTATTTCAAGAGTTTGGACCCCTCCATCAGGTCAGGGGCCCTTGTACGGCTTGGGCCCCATCCGTCGGCCAAAGGATCTTTTCTGACGTCCCGAGGTCCTCTTCGGCAACTAGGACCCCGTTCGTTATTTCAGGGGCCCACTTTGTTGACCCGGAGCCTTTTTCCGACAAGCCCGATGGTCCTTTTTAAACGCTTGGACCCTGTCCATCAGGTATCTGTTCATCGATCGTGTATCTATATTGTCACAATATGTGAGATTTTCCGCAGTTTGGGCCGACACGCTGCTACTAAAAGCATTGTAGGTCACTAATCTGGCATGACCTGGGCCCGATAATTTTGGAGCATGTGTCAAATTGATGTAGCATAAGGTACTGTAAATTTCACAGCTCTAGTACGAACCGTCTTTTTGCAATGGTACGAAACGTCATGTGGGGGGGGGGGGAGTAGGTATCTACCATCAGCAGCCCTTTGGGGGGGCATCGGAATGGAATTGGCCTGCCCCAGACGAGTCCCAGGCATATACGGTTGGAGGAGGATGGGGGCAGGTGCTCTCCCTTGTTTTCTGCCGGCTCTCCTGACACTCCGCTTCCCTCAGTTGGTCGGCACAGGTTAGTTGGTCACGAGTTTCATGGTTCTATACGGCGGCCCAAGGGATGGCGGCTACTGGAGAATGCGTCCCCGGCTGACGCCGAAGGCGCAGTTTTTTCAAACGACGCCTGGTAGAAGGCTGATACAGCTATATTTCCCATCCCGTCAAGCTTTTTCGATGGGGTGTCCTTCGCATATCCTAGCCAGGATTAGTTATCCGATCGTCAGATAGATGTCACTAGTATCGGTCAGTGGTCGCAAATATCAAAGTACTGCCCCAGAGTTTCCGATCCATTTACTATTATCCATGATCATACCATTAAGTTATGCACATAATTAGCGACTCTACCGAACAATGTATGCCGCCCCGGTAGCTCCGTTGGTTAGGGCTGCTGACCTGCAATAGTTTTCCCAGTTCCGGCAAGACAGGGTTCGAGTCGCTTCACGCACTCGCATTTAGCCCCCGGCTGGGAGGGTCAGTTGGCAACTGGCCCGATGAGGTCGAGGACGAGTTACCGGGGCGACCGTGTCGGTACATTGACGGCACGTTAAACTCACGGCCAAAATTCTGCGGCTGAACTGGAATTCATCAAATGGTATCAGATCAGATGGTGGGGTTAGGGTTCACGCAACACGCTCTGTTTAGCAATAGGACCGTGGTCCACAAAGCCACCCCTGCAAGAATTCGGAAAACATTTATTTTAAAATTCATATATAAATCGTTGACGATTATGCCTACATGTGCTTCATTTTCCAAATAATACAGCTCGACCAAAGTAATGTACGACTACCATTGTTTGTTATTCCGCGTCCGAAAATCCTCTTAACCCGTAGTGTTCACGTTAAGCTGTATCTATTAATGGAAACACATCTCTTTTTCCGAGATGGCATACGAACATGTAGTTGTATCGCTAGCAATAAGTATTAAAATTAATGAAGTGTCGCAAAACACTTGACTCAATTTTTCACTTGACAAAACAAAACACTTCACCTGACAAAACACTTGACTTATTTTTCGCGGTTGGCAAATACGTTGCACATCACTGTCCACACGGTACATCTGCACTTAAAGCTTGACACTAGCAATCCTCGTTCGCGATGTGCGAACAGTTCGTTCGTCTTCTCGTTATGTGGGTATGTACAAGTAGGGTCCGTCTAAAGACGGAAAGGGTCCGGGCCGTCTTTCTCGAATGTGGCGGACGATTCGCACAGGAAAATGACTATGTAGTCGTAGCGGATCCGGGGGAACTGGGCAATGTGCCCCCCCCCCCCCCCCCTGATCGAGGATCGATGTCCAAAAAGTGCCCCACCGCCTCGGACACCATCCAGATGTGGCGCCGAAGGCGCACATCTGGATATCTGGGTGCGGCTCCCGCTACCAAAAATACACACAAATGCACACACTCGCTAACAAAAGCTCTCCAGATTAGACAGACGCCCCCCCCCTCGACAATGGAGGCCATCTGGGCTAGACAGGCGCCTCTGGACAACAAAGGCGCCCTTTGGATTAGACAGACGCCCTTCTGAACTAGACAGGTGCCCCTGTAAACTAGGAAGGCGCCCCTCCGGACAAAGAAAGCTTCCCTCTTTGCTAGACAAGTGCCCCCTGGACAACGCAAGCGCCATCTGTAGTAGATAGCCCCTCTAGACTAAGTAGGCGCCGCTCTAAGCTAGGAAGGCGTCCCTCTGGAAAACGAAGGCCTCCCTATGGATGGGACAAGAAGCCCTCTGGCCTAGACAGGCGCCCCTGAACAAAGAAGCGCCCCTCTGGACTATACAGGCGCCCCTTTGGACACGGATGGTTCCCTTTGGGGTAGACAGGCGCCCCTCTAAAGTAGGTAGGCGCCCCAAAAAATGAGCATGGTTAGCGAAAAATAAATGGCCGAGCCTGGAAAATCGCTCTGTAGTCCAGAACTCGCACTAGAGGTCCAAAAAAATGTGTAGGGCCTCCAAAGAAGCGTACCGAGATATGGAAATCGCGCCGAAACGCACAGATATGACGCCGTAGACTCAAATTATGTCGGGACATAGAAAAGCGACTCCAACGCCGAAAAAAAATACAATGTATTCCGAAAAAATCGTGTCGAGCCCAGAAACCTTGCGTCGGGGCCCTGGAACCTCGCATATGGACAAAAAAATCGTGCCGGGCCCCGAAAAGATTGCGCCTGGTGCTGAAAAATCGCGCCGGAGGCGGCAAAAATTGCGCTGGGAACCAAAAAAATTGCGTCCGTGCACCGAATAAACAGCCTAAAAGAACACCAGAATGCTAACAAGTACCAGAACCCTCCAAAACCCACCGGATCTCGTAAAAAGTGACGAGGCCTGAAAATGTAGGCGAGACCGGATCCACTTGATACAATTTTGGTGAAACTCAACATAGCCCATAACTTTGGAAGGGTATTGAGCAAGGGTGTAGCTGTGCATACTTTTGGAAGGGCACTTCCTCTCCCCTCCTCCTCCCCAATGTTGATTGTGCCCCAAATGATTTATACTTTAGCATGGGGCACTATGGGTATGCCCCCATTCCATTTCGGCCCGCCCATTGCCTTTATGCACTGTGCCCTCCCAATAATTTTCAGAAGCCTACACCAACGGTAGTGAAAACATAACTACACCTATGGCAAGATTAAACCTTCTAGCATCATCTCCGATAATTATTTTTGTTGTCGCCTCCTCTGGGATTTCCACCAGAGAGCAAAGCATTGCGCAACTACCGGTTCATCAACTTGCCCCGCTATGGGAGTAAGTGGTTACTGACGATGTGGTAAGTTGATAAAATGTAAGTTAAATATAATATTTCATATATAGGTGGCATTAGTTTATCCATTTGAAAGGTCAATATTTACGCTTGCAGTAATAACACTGGTTTAAATCCTGGCTGACCATATCTCGTGGTTTGCCATTCATGAAAGATGCAAATGTTCATTCCGTAGTTGCATCTTTTCCTTTGTTCCGTGATTTCTGTCTGGTGAGAAATGCCCGTAGAAATAGGTATTGAATAAGATCATCTTGAAACAGTTTCAGCAAACGCCTTAGTACAAATAGGCCATTCATTGGTTATTGTATTTCATTACTAGCTCACGAAACGTTGATACAGGCTGATGTTGATACAGTGTGCTGATTAAGTTGATGCAGGATATACCAATTTACCCCGCAGTTTTTCTGGTGCACGCTGCAACATGTCATGGAACATTGCGAGCACGGTGTAAAGGCAAACGATGAAGCATTTCACTGTTGCAAAGCTAAGAGAACAATGTAATGATAACTGACAACTAAAAGGTGAGTAAGTGGACAACAAATTAGAAGATAAGGGCGAGGCACAGACGTTAAAATTTTTTTTTCGCTCTAAAAAAAAGTGCAGCATCGTCACCATTCCGCAGCCCCGCGTCGAAAGGACTTTCGCTTGTTTCTGCAGCGAGAAGAGGGCGCCAGTAGCAACATGTGTAGTAGCCACGGCAACCGGTTTCATACTTTTATAGTAAATGCCGCAACAACCAACCTGTGTGTCAGCTAGACCTGGTCTCCCCTACTCTGGGGACCTAAATCAACATGCCGGGAATCCTAACAAAAAATAAATACCGCAGGACCTCAAAGCACACCGGAGTCGCAAATACAGCACGAGGGCCTCGGAACTTTCCCGGTTACCATCCACATCCATCTCACCATAAACCTTCGAACATTTTAGACATCCCAATCATTTCCATAAAAGGACAACCTTGATTGGTTGTCATGATGATTAAAATTAATGCAGCGTTGCAAAACAATTCGTTCGTGTTATGCATCGCAATTGGTAAATACGTAACACATCACTGTCCACGCGATGAATATGCCTTCAAAGATTTGAAACAGTAATCCTGCCTCGTCATGTGCAAACAGTTCGCTCGTTTCTGGTTACGTAGGGTACGTAAGTAGGATTCGTCTAAAGCCGGGGAGGGGCTGTCTACCTCGACTGTGGGAGACGATCCACAGACAAATATGACAACGCGTCCGCCACATTCCGCACGTTGGCGCCGCTGCAGCTGTTGAACTTAGCGGGGAAGTGGTGTAGTCGGAATTCAACCAACAAGCACAGCTCAAGAAGAGGCATGCTGGGAAGTTAGAAGCAAATAACATAATATTTGTGTCAGTGCAGGCCCTTCATCTTCCGTGTTCATATGCTAAGTTCGGTTTTACAGGTTCCCGTCCACATTTATCGCACTATAAACAAACGCAGCAACCTTCAAACATTTGAGTTTTCTCAATAATTTGCATAAAACGACACGCATGTAAAATTTGTGATGCATTTTGCTTCATGGTGTGATGGCCTTTATATATATATATATATATATATATATATATATATATATATATATATATATATATATATATATATATATATATATATATATATATATATATATATATACATATATGTAGGTATATATATATATATATATATATATATATATATATATATATATATATATATATATATATGTATATGAATGAGGATGGATGATGAAAACGAACAAATTATGTGGAGATGACTTTAATGTAAACGTTTCGAACTCAATAGGTCTTCATCGGTGCAAAACATAGAGCACAACTACAGACAATATCAAACAGGTAATAAACCACATTTTCTGCCGTAAAAATCAAGTGCCAATTCGTTTTCGGCTCTTCGCAATAGATAATCTCGCTGCAAGTCCTGCCCAAGTAACAAAACCAGCTCTCGAATTGGTCGTGTCGCGTGTGCATATATGTGCTGCCTCTAATGCTTTTCTCGTTCGTTTTTTTATATTCTTCTATAATGCTCTTACCGTCATCCCATTTTGGTAGACTTTCACACTCGTCGATATGGACCACAATAGCACTGTACTGCCTATGAAACTTCACGTCGCGTTTGTGCTCACTCATTTGTGCCTGAATTCCCCTTCCGGTTTCCCCAACATATGATTTTGAGCAACCGGAACAAGGAATTTCGTATAATACACTATTAGGCAACATAGGACCACTAGCAGATTTTCCAGTGACGATGTCGCCCACTTTCGTCCCGGAATTTATGGACACCTGTGCTCCAACGGCTTCCAAGTGTTTGGCGATAACAATAGCCTGCTTTGAGTATGGAATTGTTAAAAACTTGATGGATTTTTCTTTTTCTTTCGGTCGCTGTTCTACTTTACGTCTGTTCTTTATTTCTTCAGCTCTTTTCTTGAGTTTGATAAACAAGCCTTTTGGGTACTTTAACTTGAGGAATGTGCTATATATATGTTTAATTTCGTCTGCAATGTAGGCATCACTACAAATCCGAAAAGTTATCAGAAATAAAATCCGATGACAATGCCACTCTTAACCCGGTCGCTGTGGGATGAATAGAAGTGGACATAGTCCTTGTTTGTTGGTTTTCTGTGCACCTTGAATTTGATGTCTCCTTCAGTCTTGATAATGCATGTATTTGAAAATGCAATTTTTCCTTCATGTTCCAGCTCCATCGTGAGCGGTATTTGTGGCTCCACTTGGTTTAATAGATTCATCTTGAATCTATTAAACTTACTGAAGGAGAATCAAATTAAAGGTGCACAGAAAACCAACAAACAAGGAGGACTACGTCTACTTTTATTCATCCCACAGCGACCGGGTTAAGAGTGGCATTGTCATCGGATTTTTTCTGAGAGCTTTTCGGATTTGTAGTGATGCCTACATTGCAGACGAAATTGAACATATATATAGCACATTCCTCAAGTTAAAGTACCCAAAAGGCTTGCTTATCAAAATCAAGAAAAGAGCTGAAGAAATAAAGAACAGACGTAAAGTAGAACAGCGACCGAAAGAAAAAAAATCCACCAAGTTTTTAAACAATTCCATACTCAAAGCAGGCTATTGTTATCGCCAAACACTTGGAAGCCGTTGGAGTACAGGTGTCCATAAATTCCGGGACGAAAGTGGGCGACATCGTCACTGGAAAATCTGCTGGTAGTCCCATATTGCCTAATAGTGAATTATACGAAATTCCTTGTTCCGGTTGCTCAAAATCATATGTTGGGGAAACCGGAAGGGGAATTCAGGCACAAATGAGTGAGCACAAACGCGACGTGAAGTTTCATAGGCAGTACAATGCTATTGTGGTCCATATCGACGAGTGTGAAAGTCTACCAAAATGGGATGACGGTAAGAGCATTATAGAAGAATAAAAAAAACGAACGAGAAAAGCATTAGAGGCAGCACATATATGCACACGCGACACGACCAATTCGAGAGCTGGTTTTGTTACTTGGGCAGGACTTGCAGCGAGATTATCTATTGCGAAGAGCCGAAAACGAAGGCACTTTATTTTACGGCATAAATGTGACTTATTACCTGCTTGATATTGTCTGCGGTTGTGCTCTATGTTTTGTACCGATGAAGACCTATTGAGGTTGAAACGTTTACATTAAAGTCATCTCCACATAATTTGTTTGTTTTCATCATCCATCCTCATTTATACTTGTCTATGGATAACTCATATATATATATATATATATATATATATATATATATATAACAAATATATACACGCATGTATGTGTGCATATATGTATGAGTGATTCGAGTGACCCGTTTTACGTGGATCAAATCTACTCGGCGCTAAATTCCACTCAATGCCGTCGGTGATTTTCAGAACTGCATGTCTTGCAGCGCCACAGGGTTAATTTCGTCGTATGAGAAGTGGCATGAGGTCCCTGATCTGGACTATCGTGATCCTTATAACTTTGTATTTGATGTGTGATGCATTCGGAAGCAAGATAACGGTAAAACTGCTATTCACAGCTACATTTAGCTAAATGAGTTAAATATTTCTGCATATTCTTTGCTTTACCTCAGAATTTGTCGGCATTATCACGGCACATACGGGGGTGTAATTTATTGGGAGGGAGTAGCAGTGGCACAGCTGATGATCCCCCCCCACAAAAAAGAAAGAAAAAAAAGCATGGGGCGCACTGGCAGAAACGCCAGATTTCAAAATGCCCAATTATTAGAGAAGCTCGACGAACATGGCAGGAGACTCGAGGGACTCGAGTGGGAGAAGAAATGGAAAGCTTCACATATTGCCATGTCCGTCAACAATTCTAATATTGGCGAGTACAGGGAAATGAAGTTGGTGTCTTGCGACATTATAAAACAGCTTCCACACTCCAGATGGACGGGAAAACCAAGTTAATGATGGTGCTTTCGGATGAGAAATGCACGCGAAATGCATGCACAGGGATTTTTCACTTCATCGGGAATGCTTTTAATTCAAATGTGTTTTGAGTGCACATTGCACAATTGTTTTCATCACACTCCCACTCGACTTTGCTCACACAGATACATTCGTCACTGACAGCTTGGCTTCATTGCAGCTTGATTTGAATTGGTAGCCTTTTTGTATATAGCTGCATTCAACATCAAAAGTTCCCTAAACCCCTGGCAGGAGACCACACATTTGCTGAAATTTCACCATAACGCAAATATTTCGGTTGCTTAGGACTGGCTTCGATATTAGCCAGCTAGGATTCTTGTGTTACTCCGACCGAACAGTTCAGGGTGCGACAACTGAACAAAAAGCTGTTGATGGCTTGCATATCCCTGGATCATACGCACTGTGTGTGTACGTTACCCAGGGATCAAGTGTCGTGTGTTCTGTTATCAGTCATCACTTGGGTCGGTCGCGACCACAGTATCCCACTTTGGCCAACCACATATGGGAGGCAGGCAGACCGACTACAAAGGGAGGCCGATCGAGGCTGGCAGGCTGGTGGGAAGGTTCCAGCCCATCAGTAATTCATTCAGTCAGCTACTCGGTCAGTCATTCAGTCACTCATCCAGTCATTCCGTCAGCCAGTAACTCACTCAGTTATTCGACCAGTCACAGACGATCGGTGCGGCGGCCAGTGTGGCCGTGTACCGGCGGGCCGTAGGTCCAGATCCGGTAAGTGAGAAGATCGGCCAGTCATCTGTCTGGCCACCAGGGCCGTCGACGCCAGCCGCCTTCCGGATGGTCGGAGTAATCACCCGATCTGCGGCCGCCCGAGTCCTCCGGCGGACGGCGTGATCAAGGAGCGCGCGCCAGAGCGGGCGGAGCGTGCAGAATGCAGCCGCACACGGCCGCTCGTCCTCGGCGGAGGTGTGGAACGGGGCGGGGCCGGGCGGGGCCGGGGCGGCCGCCCGCTGGTCACCGCAGTGGCAGTGGCGGCCCACTCTTCCTTCGCACATGATCCGGGAGGGGACCGCCGGCGGCGGCGGCGGCGCGGCGCAGACGGCTGGTGTGGACGCGAGGCCGCCCGGGAGAGGCACGGGCCGGCGCAGAGCACCCACCCAGCCCGGCGGCGGCGCGGCGGGCCGAGCGAAGGTCGCCGCCGCCGGTGACGCGTCCGATCAACGACCGACCCCGGCTGCAGGTCGGCTGCACTGGCTGCTGCACCGTCTGTCGCACCGAGGACACCAACTGTGCCGGCTACACTGGACCGATGCTACTGGACTCTACCGAATGCTAGATGCTGGAAAAATGCTGCACACTTGACCGACGATATCGGGCACTGGACCGACAATATCTGGCACTGGACCGACAACACGGAACACTGGACAGCCAGTACTGGAGACTGTGTCGACAATGCTAGGAACTGGACTGGTGTGTTGGATCCACTGGACCGACAATGCTTGACACTAGACCGGAACACTGAACACTGAATCGGCAGTACTGGACCGACCATACCGGACACTGGACCGACAATACTGGACACTGGGCCTCCAATACTGTACACTGAACAGGTAGTACTGGATACTAGGCCAGCAGTACTGGACCGGCAACACACTGGAGACTGGACCGACCGGCCATGACGGGGCCAGTGGGATACCCATCGGTCGCCGCAGGGCGCTTCCGGCGGCGGTGACTCAGAGCAGACGTGACAACTGTCCGGCAGCCCACTCACGTCCGTACGGCCGGTAACCCTCAGACCGTGGCCCAGTCCCAGCTTTGGGGCTGGGACGAATACAGGGGTGGGGTGCACACCCCCCCCCCCTCCCCTGCGCTCGATGCTTGTTTAGCAAAGGTGTCCCTCTCAGAGGAATAGGTGCCCTTTGACTGAAAAAGGCGCCTCTTCAGTATGCTCGCGTGCACTCCGTCTCAGCAAATTTTCAGCTGAAGGTGTCCATACAGGGACTTCCACAGTGGCGCCCCTCTGAGGAAATTGCGCCCCTCCAAACGAGTATCCCCCCATGAGAAATTCCTTGATCCGGCCCTGCTCTCAGGCCAACTCAGCTACAGACCCGCGGACTGGCCCTCCAACCCCACATCACAGCGTGGCTGCTGGAGATGCACGGAACCACTGGCGTCCACAACCCTCGGGAGTGCGCCAGGGAAAACTTTGTCGAGCATTGCGTGAGGAGAAAGGTGGGATATTAGTTTTTACATTAATTATTTGCATGCAAAGGTCATCGAAATGCAACACATATACAATATCTGGACGGCCCAATTCTTGCACCCTTCCGTCTGCAGCAAGACCAATGCTTCCTACCAAATGGCAATGTTGGAGCCTTTCTGATGAGTTACTGCAATGATAAGCTGGCATTGACAGCACGCTGCAGAGGAGCGTTATTATGAGAGTATTCAGAGCGCCTCAGCAATCTCAGAGCTGGTGAATTCCGCAATGGAGTGGCTGGCCCACTGACTTCCACGTTTAATTCTGCTATTATAGAACGGGCTCGACCGAAGATTGGACAGGTTCCAGTCTTTCGAAAATAAAACAAAGCTCTACCTTTGACATCACGTTGTGCCAGCATGGGAAGAAACTCTGGGAAGCTCGGGACTAGACCCCCTGCTCGAAGCAGATTACACATTAGGCTCATGGCGTGCGCTAGATATTTGTGACTACAAATGCATTGTGGACCCAAGATCTGGGTAGATGCACATATATCAACCAGTACATGTCGTTCTAAGCATAGTTTGTTTAAAGAGTTAAAAGTGAAACTACGATATGACTTACAATAGAAACTTCTCCAGGGAAGCGTTTGCAAGATTAAGTTATCTGGTAAATACAAAATAGCGATTTTCAATAGCTGCACGGATGACTGGCATCGCAGGATGTGCCAGTTCTGATCGCGTGAGTTCACGCGCGACAGACGAGCCGGCCGGCTGTCGGGCGGCACGCGCGGCGGACGAGCCGGCCGGCTGTCGGGCGGCACGCGTGGCGGACGAGCCGGCCGGCTGTCGGACGGCACGCGCGGCGGACGAGCCGGCCGGCTGTCGGGCGGCACGCGCGGCGGACGAGCCGGCCGGCTGTCGGGCGGCACGCGCGACAGACGAGCCGGCCGGCTGTCGGGCGGCACGCGCCAGTGAGTGGCACGCAACATAATCCGACAGCTGGATTGACGCATTCCGATTCGCACATTGCCGACGATTCAGTTTCGGCCGGCTCGTGGCGTCTGGTGGAGGTATATTATTATTGCACGCGTCGCATTCCGTGCAGTGTTTGAGTTCGTAGACTAAGTGCGCTTGAATATGTCTTGTCCTCGAATGACCAGCATATTTTTGGTCCGCATAATTGCATCATCTTGTGCAAAGTGTTTGTCTTTAATCATGAGACTTTTTGGCCAAAAGCATTAGCAATCACAATACTTGCCATCAATTACTACTGTCTTATGGAAAATAGTCTTAGAATGTCTCAGAAAATTAGAAGAGTAGTGAAAGGAAAGGTGGCGAAAAAAACATGTGTCGTGAGATATTCCCGTTTATATATGGGATATACTTATTCTTCGGGCTTTGACATAATTGCAGAGTTCCATACACCGCATTAAGTTGTGCTCTGAATGAGGATTTTGAGCGGTGGACACCGGCCTTTCACCGCCACATGACTACGGAACACCTGTATCGGTTTCTATAAACCAGACGAGACACGAGTGCTCACCAACAGCCAGCATATTTTTGCCATGGGTTATATTTTTGCCTTGCCTTCATGAAGTTGGTTGTGGGGGGGGGGCAAATGATCTTTTTGACTGTCAAAGCTTCCCCAAAATTATTTGTATCTAGTGTACGCCATAGGCCCAATGGTTAAGCTTCAGTTTGATTGGGAAAGGGGGGTAGATCGATGATTAAGGGGACCAGTCGCCCCCTTTGCATAGACAAAGTAACACCCCTAGTTTTACCATTTTCTAGATTCCAGCTACAAGTTCGCGGCCCTTCTAATCCCTTCTAGTTTTTCGACTCTAGCTAATTAGCCCTTTCGCAGTCACCTAATGGTTCCCAGAACGACTGAACAGCACTTCCTCTGCCACGCTGCAATTGCGCAAGCCGGCCGAACATCTCAGCCAGGCCTGAAGTCGAACTCGGTATCTCCCAACACTTGTAACCGGCCGACCGTGACGACTGGTGCAACTGCGCCTTGTCCAGCGTCTGAGCAGTGGGACGGCATTTCCGTGCCAGAGAGAAGTGCACCAGTTCACCTTGATCCACCAGACCACCATCATCACCAGATCTACATCGGCCGTCTTACGCACCCGTTCGTTGTGTCGCCGCGCACTCTGTAGCCGAGATCAAAGCCGGCTCGGAGACACTGTCCAGAGAGGGTCCGGCAGCCTCTGGCCGAGATCAAGGCCAGCTCGGAGACACTGTCCAGAGAGGGTCCGGCAGCCTCCGGCCGAGATCAAGGCCAGCTTGGAGACACTGTCCAGAGAGGGTCCGGCAGCCTCTGGCCGAGATCAAGGCCAGCTCGCAGATACTGTGGAAAGGATCCAGCAGACCCTGGCCGAGATCAAAGCCAGCGCGGAAACGCTGTCGAGAGAGGTGTCCAGCAGCCCCTGCCGAGACGAAGGCCAGCTCGGAGACACTGTCGAGTGAGAGTCCGGCAGCCCCTGGCCGAGGTCAAGGCCAGTTCGGAGACACTGTCGAGAGGGGTCCAGCAGCCCCCGGCCGAGCTCATGGCTAGCTCCGGTCATCATCGAGGGGGGGTTCCCTTTTGGAACTCGGGTCCCACTCCAGTCCCCAATCCCCGGCCAACGTGGCTGGGCTTGTGGTGAAGTCACAACAGAGGCAGTGGTGGAAAACACAGTGTGTGGAAAGGAAAGGGAAGCGGGCGGGTTGGAGCCACGGATTCGCAGAGGCAGAAGGCCTTGAATGGCGGAGATCGGCTTCCTCCTAGATGCTTAGATGCTGCCTTTCGAGGCCTCCTGAACACACCGCGGTTTCCACCACTGCCTCTGCTGTTGCTACACTGCAAGCCCAGGTAAAGGCTGTGGGCGGTGACGCGCACGTGCCGGTGCACCAATGCCCCTCAGTGGCGATGAACCGGACTGGACTTGGGGAGGGGTAACAAACATCAGAGTGCCACGTCTCCACAAACATAATCAGCCATGCATGACACTCACAACATACAATTTCACCAAGCGCCCTTCATGCTCATATAATTATTTAGTATCTCTAAAGGAGAATTTTCATGCAACACAGACCCCCACGCCCCCCCCCCCCCCCCAACTCTGTGTGCATCTCCTGTTGCCATGGGTACGGCCGTTAACCCGAGCCTATCGGCGCTGTGCCACCCATGAATAGCACTATGTCCTCCTCCCACGCCACTACCCACGCATGACAAATAAGGTCGGGTCAGAGCACCGCCCCGCCGGCCAAGGTGAAGAGCGGCAGGTAAAGGAGGAGGAGTGCTGGTAACTGATCACATACGGAGCCTGCCGTTTATCTGGGCCCGAGCACAGCAAGGCCCAGATTACACATGGGGCTGAGGCTGGGTTTGTTCGTCCCAATACGAGTGGGGACGGGGAGATGGCGATCACAAATGGGAAGGAAGTGCATGGTGGCAGGTTTTCTGTGGCAGCTAGGATTAGGAACCCTGGCTGTCCACGAGAGAAAATCACATGCTACATTGAGCCTCAGGCCAATTTTTGTCAGGCTCTTTCCATGTGTCCATGAACGAGACTTAAAGTGCGCCCGGTATCTTGCCAATAAACGAGAGAAAAGGAGAGAGATAGACGGATATGGGTGATGCAGAAAGACATAGATGAGAATGACCAGATAAGACAGACCATGGGAGAAGAGTGACAGTGGTTATGGCTATTAGCTCTTGGGAATCGTGGCGGAACCTTGCGCAGGGCAGGTGGATTGGAACACACATTAGTGTGCTGTGTCCACCGGCGAGTCGAGCTGGCAGGTTGTCTTGTGTGACGTACCGCCCGTGCTGACCAGCCACGTCTGAGCCCAGTCGAGCTGGAAGGTCGTCTTGTGTGGAGCACCGCCCGCGCTGACCAGCCACGTCTGAGCCCAGTCGAGCTGGCAGGTCGTCTTGTGTTGTGTACCGCCCGTACTGACCAGCCACGTCTGAGCCCAGTGAAGCTGGAAGGTCGTTTGGGTGGCGTACCACCCGTACTGACCAGCCACGTCTGAGCCCAGTCGAGCTGGAAGGTCGTCTTGTGTGGAGCACCGCCCGCGCTGACCAGCCACGTCTGAACCCAGTCGAGCTGACAGGTCGTCTTGTGTGGAGTATCGCCCATGCTGACCAGCCACGTCTGAGCCCAGTCGAGCTGGCAGGTCGTCTTGTGTTGTGTACCGCCCGTACTGACCAGCCACGTCTGAGCCCAGTGAAGCTGGAAGGTCGTTTGGGTGGCGTACCACCCGTACTGACCAGCCACGTCTGAGCCCAGTCGAGCTGGAAGGTCGTCTTGTGTGGAGCACCGCCCGCGCTGACCAGCCACGTCTGAACCCAGTCGAGCTGACAGGTCGTCTTGTGTGGAGTATCGCCCATGCTGACCAGCCACGTCTGAGCCCAGTCGAGCTGGCAGGTCGTCTTGTGTTGTGTACCGCCCGTACTGACCAGCCACGTCTGAGCCCAGTGAAGCTGGAAGGTCGTTTGGGTGGCGTACCACCCGTACTGACCAGCCACGTCTGAACCCAGTCGAGCTGGCAGGTCGTCTTGGGTGGCGTACCACCCGTGCTGATCAGCCACGACTAAGCCCAGAACTCCACTATTAATGTTACTCCAGGGGGTTATGCTATGGCGCATTTTGGAAGTGGAACTAATTTTGATCGCTTTCAGAATTGATGAGAAGTGACAGAACATCCAGAAGGAATGGCAGTGGAAAGCGTTGGAATTGCCATGGATCGTGCAAAACATTTGGGGACATTGAAATGGCTTATGATAAACGTTGTCAGAACCTGGTTTCAAGAGTGTATAAGAAAATTTGAATGCGTAACTTTTATCGAGAATCATTTTAACAGTATTCATTTCCAACGATTTGCACTGTGCGCCCTGCTATATAAATAGGCATTGGTTAGTGTTATGCTGCAATGTCTACGAGACATAGATGCATTACCAAGGTTGTCACTTTAGAGGAACAGACTAGTAATGCCAGAAAACTAAACAATCCGAGGAATTACTTGCAGGTATTGCAAGCATTGTTGTTCTTGAAATAATAATGCTGCTTAGCGCGAAAGACAGCCGACGAGCTTAGTATCTTGAGTGCATATTCCATTGTTTCCCCACCAGACCAACGGGCTACAACCACTTCATGCCCACGCATACGTCAATACGAGCCATCGCTGACGACACATGAAACTCGACATGGCCCAATGCAGTGACAACCTGGAGTGAACAACAAAAATGTGTTCGTATTTTTCTGTTGAAATACCTTCCCAAAAGATAAACCATATTACTCGTTAAATTTGGACTCCCACTCACCGGGGAGGCGAGTGCTAGATTCCGCGGCACCATTCCACCATTCCACGTGGGATTCCAGCCGGGAACGGTTGCTACAAAATTATTTCACATTAAAATGCCACATAGCCTGATTGACTACTCGATACGCCGCCATCTGGAGACAGATACCACTCCCATTCGATTACCGCTGTCATTCGGCTCCGCATGCACGCATGCGAGGAATCCGATAATTGTTCACGATGCATTCGGGAGCCCAGACGGTCAGCGGCGCATGGCTTTCGACTGGCGTCGATGTAGTCGAAAATCCCACCACCGCACCGGCTAGCTGTGGAGCAATACTAGATACAAGGCGAGCGGAGTGGCCTGGTGCGAATTAATACGCGCCAACCATTAGGACTTGAGGATAGTCCACACCAGCTCCCGTGCTCGGCACCCCATAGGCGCCGTTGCATTATGGGCTGAGTTCTTGCTTATTTTAACACTAAATCCGGACGAGAAAAGTGCTGGAGAGGTGAAGCTATGTGTCAGTCAGGCCACGGCTTGGCTGGTCGGCATAGGCCTGCAAACCAATTTCGCCCCATGTCAGACGCACGTGGCCTGATATGCTCGTCACCTTTCAGTCAGTGGTGTTGGCACAGTGCCGGACAAGCCTCTTTGCGGACTTGGATGTGACAGACATTGCACAGCTGTAAATGAAATGTTCACAAGTCTGGATAAACTTGAGCCTTATAATCCCGCATTTCACAAAACGATGTCACGGAGCCATACATCACTCAATGAGCAGGTCATCGCGAAGGGCACCGGAAACTCACGTGCCAGAGTGTCGGGTCGAGGGTGTCGGTTTAACTATATCAGTCCAGCACCGGAGTTCCATTGATGTGAACAAGACGCCTTTCGCCGAGTAATACGAATTGTTTAGGCCATCATCGAGAGTGAGAGTATCCCAGAACACTGGTTTTCCGTCCGTACACGACAAGCTTGCCGCGGGTACGAGCGCAACCACGCAGAGTTCAATAGGTCCTCTCAGCTATCGAGCATTTTAATTGTTAGTAAGCTGATATGAGCGTCCGATAGTCTTCTACCACGACTAAAATTAGCCTGACACGGCTCGACATCTACACGTGACAAATTCGAGTGACCCTGGTGACCTTCCCTAGGTAACCCGGTGATCTGGTCAGGCGGTTTAAGTGATCTGACCCGGTGATCAGTGACCTGACCCATTGATTCGAGTGACCTGGCCCAGTGACTCGAGTGACCTGACCCAGTGACTCGAGTGACCTGACCCGGTGGCCCGAGTGACCTGACCCGGTGGCCAGTGTGTTGAGCCGACTGAGTAACGCTGGCCGCCTGCGACAGACCACACTGCTGCTGAGCTGGCTGGTGGCAGCCTGCGCGCTGCCGCGACTGGCGTCGTCGTTCACCTACACCTACCGGTACGCGGCGCCGCACCAATCACGCTACGAGCAGCGCGACGTGCTGGGCAACGTGCGCGGCTCGTACAGCGTGCGCTACCTGGGCGGCGGTCTGCTCACCCAGACCTACCACTTCCCCAGCCGCCAGCCGGTGTTGCGCATCATCACGGCAGCACCGCCCGTCTCAGTCAGGGTGAGTCACCAGACAGTCTCTTCTGCGTCAAGGACGATCTCCCCCTCAGCGTGACTAACAGGACAGTCTCCTCTTGCTCATGGTGATTTATTAGAGGAATCCTCCACAGGGTGGGCATTCCCTTTCTCATGGCGAGTCACAAGTCAGACTCCTCTTATTGCTGTGAGTTACGAGACAGATTTCGCTCCATCAGAGCAGTCATGAGACATGATCATACTGCTGGCGAGTCAAGAGACCATCTGTTTTCCATCGGTCATTTGTTAGTGTGGGCCGCAAAGCATTCCCTTTTCCATCAAGGTGGGTCACGAGGTAGTCCCTCGTCCTCAGTGACTCATTACGGTCCCCGTCATGGCGAGTAGCGAAACAATACGCTCTTACTGATGGTGAAGCATTTCCCCTCCCATCAGGGTTCACAATAGGTCAGCCTCTTCTTTATCCAGGTCCATGCTTCCCGTTCTCATGAGATCTAGTTCAAATGGAACATTCGGGTTTGACACTTCAGCTTACCTCAATATGTGAGCTGTTTTCGTAATCATAAGTGTAACTCTGAAAGCGTAATTTCTTTATAGTGTGGCAATGAAGCACACTTCTCGTCAGCAAGGGAACAAGGGAACAACGAAACACCTAGTACTCCAAGTAATTCTCGTCCAGTACACCCTGATTGACCGCAGCAAAAATCAGACATTTCACTATCGGACGAGCTTGTTGATAAGAGCCCCTTCAAAGGTAACGCGAACAGCCCATTAACTGTCACAAAAGTCAGCTACCGCACGTGGCACTTCATCAGACACTAACGATCTCCAAGCCAGTCACAGATAGCGACTCACGACACCGCGTTCTCTGTCTTCAGAACTCCAAGGCAGCCGCATTTCTGTTGGAGATGTTGAAGCAGCGGCTGGACGAGCGCGCGCCCGTGATTGTCACGCGAACGGGCGCCGTGGTGGTGGAAGCGCTGCCCGTGTTCGTCAACAGCAAGATATCGCCGGTGCTGACCGAGCTGCAGCTCGAAAGAGAGTTCGCCGGCGGTCTGACGGAGCTGCAGCTGCGCAACCCCGGCGACGCGGTGGTCGTGGAAGCCGCCGACAAGGCAGACGCGGCCACCTTCATCAACAGCAAGGAGTCGCCAGTGCTGATCGCCCTGCGACAGCAGAGCCTGCGACAAGGTCTGGTGGGCCGTGCGCCGCCGCTATTCGGACACAACTCCATCATTGTGGAGGCGGCCGCGTAGGCGGTGCATAGGTTCACCACCCACACGGTTACCAGCAGTGTCACCGGCACTATTGCTATGTAATGTCAAAATCGCGGCTCGTCCCAGGCCGGCCAGTGCCGTGAGCACGCGGAATGCTGATGACGTGTTACCATAGGCCGAGGCTGTAGCGCCAGAAACTGAAGTCATGGCGCCATAACCTAAGGTTGTCGCGCCACAAGCTGGAGCCGTAGCGCTAGAAACCGAGGCTGTAGCGTCAGAAACTGGTATGTGGTGCCACAGACTGATGCTGTGGCACCAGATACCGAAGATTTGGCGTCAGAGACTGAGGCTGTGGCGCCAGAGACTGGGATGTGGTGCTAGAGACTGATGCTGTGGCACCAGATACCGAAGTTTTGGCGTTAGAGACTGATGATGTGGTGCCGGAGACTGATGCTGTGGCACCAGATACCGAAGATTTGGCGCCAGAGACTGAGGACGTGGCGCCAGATACTGGGGCAGTGGCGCCAAAGATCGAGGATGTATCATCATAAGCCTGAGGCTGTGGTGTCGGGGGGTGCGTCTGTGGTGCCACAGGTCTGGGAACGTGGCGCCGGAGATTGGCATTGTCGGCGTCGCGGGCAGAGGTTCGTGGCGCCAGACATCGATGTTGTTAGGTCGGGCGGCACGGCGGACGGGCTGGCCCGTCACACTACCCGAGGATCGGCGTCGCCGCCGCCTCGTCTGTAACTGACAGCACCACTGGCAAGGGCACACACTCCGACCTCCAGGTGTCGCACGCGACCATGCTGGCCGGAGGCCGTGACATGACCAGGTCAGCAGCACCAGACCAACGCACATCGCCATATCGTTCTGCTCTGCACAGCTGGTCGCAGTCGGTGTTTTCACAGGAACGCTTTTGAAACATAGTTACCATCTTGACACCTTCGCCTCATCGCTGCTACCATATCTAGACACCTGACACTAAAACTTCACCAGCGCTCCATGTTCCCGACGCGCTCATGAGCAAGTTCGCATGTGATTATTCGCTCCCAGCATCGCTGATGTTCTCACTGTCTCGTGACAAACCAGGCTACGCAATGACGGCCGGGTTAATCATTTGTGTGAATGTTTCAGCTTGTGTAGCACATGTTGTAAGTAGGCTTTCGCCTCCGCTGCGGATGGCATGACTTGCAACACCACTGGAAACTCTCTATCGTGCCGTGCATGACGAAGCGTTTATAGTGTAGCTTGATGGAATAATATCACTTAATTGAGTTATCCAGAGGATCCTAGGATGTAGAGCATTGGCCAAAAGTTTGTTTTATAAATAAAGAATAAAGCTGTAGAAAATAATGACGAGCATTTACTGAATATAACTCAATAAATACGTGCAGGCTGCATCCGACGGAAACAATCATGAGAAGGTTCCCTTCCAGCACACGAAATCAATTGAAGCGACGTAAACAGCAAGCAATGCATGTGGACGGTCATCCAGCATTAAGTAGCCTACAGCCATGATGCACTGTAGGTGTACTTTGCAGGCACGCTTCTGGGCGGGAAAGGGCTGGAGAGAACGGGGATGTTCTTCAATAACTTGGACTTGTTATTAATTGGTAACTTGTAATTACCCGAATGAAACTACCCGAGTCAGTCTCTGCACGGTAGACGTCTCTGCCTGTTGCTATCGGAAACAGGATGTTCTTAAAAATGTGCGCTCTCCAGGCTTAGCTGGTATGCCCCATTTCAGAAAGAGTGATACGTCTGTGCGAACAAAAATCGGAACATCCAGCTGATAACAAGTTGTCAACTAACAAACATCTGAGGAAATAATCGTACAATTACAGCCACACCACGCAAAATTGTAAACAGAGAAGCTCAACATCACAAACTACCGAAAGACTATCGTCCAGCAGCATGCATAATACGCCATATTTCAGTATAAGCCAGCATTCAAATGCTAGCAGACGAACTCCAGTATACTTTGTTCCCACTATTGAATGTAGTACGTGTACAACAATTACACAACATATGGTTTTAATCGATTTAATCAAAGCTCCCTCACACGTCACAAAACGCCAAAATTCTTCTTTCCTTCTTTCATTAAGTCACGCTCACTCAGACCAGAACAACGAACTGGAATAAAATACTCCCTGCATAGTTGCTCAAGACAATACAAACAAATATGTATCCGCTTGGAGACGACAAAACCATAGCTGGACGACGCTCGCGTCATCCCAGTCGAGAGATGGCCAGGCATGTGCCCTGCTTGCTCACAAACGAAGCCGAGCTCATTGGGGAGTGTCAACACCTGAACCTGCGACAGTCCCCCGCCGCTGTCGAGAGAGTATATCCTGCGTGCCAACACCTGGACGGCCGACGGTCCCCAGCCGCTGTCGAGAGAGTATATCCTGCGTGCCAACACCTGAACCTGCGACTGTCCCCAGCCGCTGTCGAGAGAGTATATCCTGCGTGCCGACACCTGAACCTGCGACTGTCCCCGGCCGCTGCCGAGAGAGTATATCCTGCGTGCCAACACCTGAGCCTGCGACAGTACCCGGCCGCTGCCGAGAGAGTATATCCTGCGTGCCAACACCTGAACCTGCGACTGTCCCCGGCCGCTGCCGAGAGAGTATATCCTGTGTGCCAACACCTGAACCTGCGACTGTCCCCGGCCGCTGCCGAGAGAGTATATCCTGCGTGCCGACACCTGAACCTGCGACTGTCCCCGGCCGCTGCCGAGAGAGTATATCCTGCGTGCCAACACCTGAACCTGCGACTGTCCCCCGCCGCTGCCGAGAGAGTATATCCTGCGTGCTAACACCTGCACGGCCGACAGTTCCAGGCCGCTGCCGGGTGGGTGTGTTCTGCGTGCTGGGAGCGTATTCTGCGTGCTCGGCGGCGGCAGCAGACCGGGTGGGCAGCGGCCAGTGCACACTGCGGAGGTCACCGTGTACGGCGGGCGGCCGTGAATGTGACAGCAGGAAGCGAATGATAACTCTATTGACCAATGCAGTGGCGACTGTCGAAAGGTTGCTGTCGAACGATTTGTTGATGTTGCAACGATAACATTATTACTAATCATCGCAAGACACCAAATCAATGATGACATAACGCCCAGCACAAGTAATGCAGTTTAATTCAGTTGGATTCAGCCGGATGGATAGTTAAATTTAGTTGGATTTGGCTGGACTGGTAATCAATTACAGTTGTTGGATCTATTCGCTTCCCACCCAGAGCTTCGACTAAAATTGGAAGACTTTCGATGGCCCATGACGACCTTATGGGAGATCAAGGATAGTCTATGTTGATTCTACACTGGCCTACGTTGCCTTCTGTATGGCTGATCTGTAATTGGGCATATAAAAATGCTACAGCTTTAAACTACCAAGTACTAACCGGAGCTGGAACAACCAATTCAGGGTGGCGAAAGGGAAAACAAAGTATTGTTGATAACATCATAACCGGCGACCTAGGATGACCTCAAAGAAAATGTGTTGGCTTAAGGCGTAGAATCGATGGTCGGAGGGTGGGGGCGGGGGGGGGAGAGTACGGAAAGTTCAGAGGCGTTACGCTGTTATATTCTCGATTAATTTAGGAAAACGGCAACCGGCGTTAAATGACCCATATTACTTATACTTGAATTCACTTACAAATGCATCCACGCAGACGGTGGCTTTTATTGTACCGGATGGAAGTGAAACAAATTAGTTGGCCGAAGAACAAAGGATGTATGAAGCTGCTGTCCAGAGCAGTGAAGCCAGTCGGGGCCGGCTCAATAGATCGCAACAAGGGTTTAAGGAGGTCAAGAAATGGAAGGGTGATGCGGAATCAGGCAAAGGTGTGAAATTGTAGAATAGAACAAAAGCAACGATGAATGATTGAGTGTTTGTTCGAATTCGTTCGCGCATCGACGTCGTAACTTACCAGTTCACGTTCTTCGTATTATTCTCAATCCAAATTATAGTGCACGGTTTCATCTATTTACTTCAGGGGCCTTGACTTCAGGTGATTGTTCGGTACTCGTATTCTTTTTCAGTGGCGGTGTAGATTTCAGACCGATTACAATAACAGACCACGAAGCTGCAAAGTTCGAGTATTTTTTCTTCGTGCTGCTTTTGGTGTCGTCTCTCCTCACTTCACCACCAAAACCAAACTTCATCAAACATCCATATTAAGCAGCACACATCTTTCTCCGGATGTCAGTGATTCCATTCCAAAACATGTGTGCACAGAACACAAGTTAAAGGGTAAAACTGGCCAATATCAACACTCTGCCTGAAGTTCTACCAAAACATGCTATTATTCATGAGCGAGGGATATACGCCTTGTCCCCATCGATGGTTTGGTTGGACAATCCATCAGACATAAATTAGCCATCCCTATAGCTCATAGCATCACCATAGTTCATAGCATCACTATAGCTCATAGCATCACCAAAGCACATAGTAGTATCACCATATCACATAGCTCGCTCGTCAATGACGTGCAGTGGCTAAGATTGTGAGAAGTGGGAAGAAGTGGAATTATATTTGCGATAGTAGTGCAGAAATCCTGTGATATGACGCCGGGTTAATCCTCATTTTCAACGGCGAACAAGAGGAATAACTTTGAGCTGTGAAATGATCATAAGGCTGGTAGGGCATAAGCCCTCTTGGTTTACTTCATCTATTTACTTGCTACCCCAAAGGGTTGTTCCCAAAATGTTCCAAAGTAGGCAGGATATTTGCCGTTACATGTTCTGCGAACTTGAACTTTGCCACACACATGGTCGAGAGAGTAGTTATCAGAAGTCGCGTAGCTTTGCAAACGATCATAATGGATGACTTCTACACCCGACAACACTGACGACAAATAGAAGCAATAATACCAACCGAAGCTACAGAAGTCGGACTGGTACGGCCAATTATATTTCCCAGGATACCAACGAAATGTCGACAAGTTCAGTGCATGCAAATTGGCCCTTAAGCGTAGCATGATGCTGCGAAAGCGGTAAAGGTATTCAACCACACATCAACCACATCGTGAAATTGCAGATATAATGCTAAATGACGTGTGTTGAGACCCGCTTCCATCCATATCAGGGGCGCTGAACGAACAAGATCAAGAGAACTCCTGCGAGGCTCCCGCGACGTGGACAGGAATGGGCCGGCCCTGTTGCCAGCGAATACCTTATGTCCGGGCGCAGTTGCCAGCGAATACCTTATGTCCGGGCGCAGTTGCCGTGACGTGGACAGGAATGGGCCGGCCCTGTTGCCAGCGAATACCTTATGTCCGGGCGCAGTTGCCCGCCATTGGCAGCATGTGGTGGCGAAATTCCCGGCCCAATCGGTGCATCGGGCCAGGTCTCAATCGGAGCTGTGGAAAAACAAAGGTGATGAAGGCTCCGCAAGAGCGACGGCCGGTCAGGTCAGGCTGTCATGTGAACCTTTTTGTCGCACATGCACGACGGTAAACCTGCTCGGGCTTCTTTCTCGCTCGCCATAACCGGATAATAAATACTGAATGAAGCGCAGAAGGGGAGCCATGCGAAATATGCACCCACGTTCGCTTTGGACACATATTCTTTGGACAGTCCGGCGTCACCAATGACTTTCGAAATGACCAACAACTTTTGTAGACCCGAAGTAGATTTCCGAAGTAATATTTTCCACCTGAGTTGCATGAACGCATGCAGGAGATCCCAGTTTCTGAAATTAGTCCCCAACATATTTACATTTTCAAATGTCAGTTCCGGCAGACAACACCAAAAATACAAAGGCGAACTGAGGATATGGTTGCATCCTTTCAGTGCACAACCAGCAGCATGAGCATGTCATACAAGCTAATATATCCGCAAACGGAACTGCAGGGCAAGCTCTCTTGCACACTGGATGATCCATTTAGACAACAGGCCGCCATTTGCATAACACAAGCACATCACCATAACAACACCCCATCGGTACTAAGTGTCCTAATACGTTCCTGCTGTCCTAGAAGCTAGCTAACGACTTCCCGTTTCTAATAAATGCAGTCTTTATATGGACGGCGGCTTCCCTGTGCATCCCCCACCCCCTCGAGCAGTCTCATTGAGGTAACCAGGAAACGAAGACTCATGATTTCGTCTGACATGTTCCATGCACACAAAATGCGCCATAGAAATACATGAAATGAGGTACTGCCCTGAACAGACATTGCGAGACATTTACCTTGCTCGCATTGCCAGGCGTCCAGTTTCGTATTTACTCCATAGCAGTGAAAAAGCGGCATTACTTTTTGGTATATAATATTCGCATTTCGCAATGAGACACATGGGACATTCTGACTTCAACAATGGTAAACGCATTCACAGCAAAGGTGGCTACACCCATGGTTCTGTGGCTACCAACGATGACAACTGGCACATTATCACAGGCCTTGGCTGTGGCGGGTATTTAGGTCATACGTCTGCCATTAATCACGTTTTCTAGACGCGAAGGACAGTCACGAGCAGACTTTTCACTTCCCAAGCCTCCTGGGCGTCTCATTCCGGCATATGTTAACCTTGATACGGACGAGTGCGACATACAAAGAGATAGAGCTGGTTACGCCTCTTACTAAGCTGCTTAATTCCTCTGGCCAGCAAGGTGCGTTGTGAAAGAGCTTGAAGGATGCTAATATAATCTCCATCCACAAAAAGGTGGGAGAAGAAAGTAGCATCAATCTACCGATGCTACTTTCTAGCATCGGTAGATTGATGCTACTGTTCGGACCTGTACTGTACTGCTACTGTACTGTACTGTATGCTACTGTACTGACCCTTCTGCCACTGTTCGGAAAAGTATTGGAACGACGTGTTCATGAGCAGCTATTTCGTCAGGTGTCCCCAGTGTTCTGCTGAGAACAGCACATATTTATCCCCGGTAGGTTCTGTGTGACGAACTTAGTGGTATAATGGCATATGAATGGGAGGCCATGTCGGACGAGTATCAGATAGATTTACACAGATTACTCAGCCGCATTTCAGAGTCTTAAAGATCGTTTCCTTATTCATAAGCTCAATAACTCGTTTCAAATTTAAAGCCTGTCTTACACTGGTTTATCTCATACCTGTCCCATAGGCGCCAAGGGGTCATCGTGGGTAGAAAAATATCAGATTGGAAGCCCGTTACTTCTGGCGTCCCTGAGGGAGGACGACTTTAGCCATTAATTTGTTCGATGCTTGTTAGTGACTTGCAACGTAAGATACAACCCGGCTACCTTATGCATGCTGATAGCGTCAACATTTCCTGCAACATTCGAGGTCCCGATGACGGTGCCGAGCTTCATGGTGGTCTGAATCGCCTCAGGGCCCGGCTCCTCAGCTGGAGCCTCAAGCATGTCCTTCAAAATGCAAAGCGCTTACGATGACCCTCAGGCGCGCACCCGTCCAAACCCGCTTCCGCATGGGTGATCATAAACTTGAGTTTGTTCACGAGGTAAGAGATATCGACGTGATAATTGACAGGAAGCTCACTTTTGTCGCGTGTGTGGCTAGTATGGTCAGTCGCGCCAACAGAGGTCTCGGGATGGTCATCCACTCTTTCCAGACAGGCGGTGGCAGGACCAGGTTTAACTACGGCGTCCTGCCGGCGGCCTATTACGCTCACGTAATGTCAATCTTGGAACATTATATCGTCATTTGGGCAAGTGCTGCAAAAACGCACATGACGTGGGTCGATCGCGTCGAACGTACATTTATTATCTGGATGCAATATCACATTTCTGACTCTTCATATTATATTTCACATTCGGTGCCTTTATCAGTACTTCAACTTCATCCAACTTCTCGCACGTGGAGTGCAGCACGACCTGGTGTTTATCAGAGTATTTTTCCGGCCAGAGATGACTCGCCAGATCTGCTCGGCTGTTTTTCGCTGCACGTACCGACTCGATCGATCCGCGGACAACAGCTGTTCTCTACTCTGCAAGCTGCGTCCGAGATGGATTTGTCATTCGAATTACCCAGGCCGTCAACATCTTTCTGCATCATGTCAACAGTGACACTGATATATTTTCTGATAGCATGAGCGCGTAGAAGAAGAAAGCTGTTCAACATGCTTTCCGTATCGAACTTTTAGAAAGGCGACGGTTGCGCTAATCTAACCGTTTCTAAACAAGCTCTGTATAATTAATGTGCTTTCCGTTCTTACTTATTGCGTGAGTGCGACGGTTGACTTCGTCTACTAGTGGAGCGCGTGTCCTGGTGACGATTTGAGTGAATGAACGAATAGCTGAAAACACACATCGCTACTGGGACCAGCATCTACTGGAGATACCATTCCAAGTTCCAACAGCTTATCCTTCACTTATTGAAAACAGGGCTGAGTTTTCGTCTTGCGAGTTGTTAACTCCAGCACTCGCATGGATAAGCCCTGCATTGGCCGTGAGCCACATACACCGCATGCATCACAGGCATAATTCAATGCAATTGTTTCTCACGTTCCAATTCCGACAGCGCCAGGTGTTAGCTCTGTAAGTGGCCGGAACACTCCACGGAAACATAATTTGCCAATTTGTTGGTACAAAGCCTTGGCATCATTATCTTTTCCCAGTTATCTTTGACGCGGTTTTAGTCGCTAATTGTTCTCGATTCAGGATGACACAGACAGAGACGAGGGAGACAAGCAGTTGAATAGAACACTACGTAGTACCTTTGGTAGTTCGGTGCTTCACTGCAGCAGTAGTCTCTGGACTTAGCAATTTATTATCGTCTTTGCTGGGAGTGAAGAGAGGTCAGCACAGTACTGTATCCCGCATCGATATCAGCTGCCCAGATGCATTCTGTTGAAGATGTCGTTTTGCTTGGTTCACTGTAGTAGATGTCAAGGGGCGTTATCTGACGATAGCCTTCCTGGATTTCCGAGGGAAAGAAAGAGATGGCATGGGACCCGATATTGTAATGTTCGATGACCAATACACATGGATCGCATTATCGAAGTAAAAATGTTGATACGATATTCAGCTATTTTCCCACGTAGAAACACTTGAGCTACTGTTTCCGATGAAATTGTAAATTAGCACTTGATTCCAGCTCGATTACATGTACGACTCCCACCCGACAAACATCCCAGATTTTTAATATTGCCTTATCTGTATCTTCATCCGATCTTGCACTCTGCCTCTTGGCCCAATCGAGGGTATTGATCTGATAAGTTATCTTAATATTGGACGGTGTATGAGGAATTTATATGCTCAATTCAACTTCAGTGATCAGCTTCCCTCAAGGCATTATTTTAAGTTTTAGCAGTGCACAGAGAAGTGCACATTGGCATTAACTTCATCATTCACAATTGACAAAAGTTTTTTGCAAGCCGGCCAAATAGTCGGCGCCAGCCTGCCTTGGTATCTCCTGACCCGGCAAGACTAGGTTTCAGTGGCTCCGGTAGCTCGCATTGATATGTCCCGACCCGGCAAGACCAGGCTTAAGTGGCTCCAGTAGCTCCCATTTAGCCTGCCGGTAAGCACAGCCAGAAAATAGCTCGATAAGACTGAGAAGTGACAGCGGGGCGACCGTGTCAGTGCATCGATGGCACGCTAATTCTTCGCAGCCATTCTGCCGTTGAACTGGAATTTCCAGATTGAGTCGTGGGAAACAGGACTCACGCAACAAGTTCTCATTGGCATCGGGCTCCTTCCATAAAGTTACCCCAAGAAACATCCAACATCCATCCTTGAATTGCATCCATCAACATGGATCCAATCCAAGAAGTTTCACGACCGGTCGCATTCCAAAGGGACTCGCCGAAGCGCCTGGTGTCACTGACCCACACAGGAGTGCAGAAGTCTGTTGTGCCCCGCACGATGGACGTGCAGCGATGGCTGCCTGGCGGTCATCATGAGCAACTACTGTGCTGCAGGACAGCCTGGATACTCTGGCTGGCTGACGAGCCAACGACGCGACCAGACGCAGCCAGCACCGCCAGTGGCTTCCTTCGCAACGCTGATACAGCAGCTTCACTTCTCCTACGGGTCACCTTGACGCTGCCTATCCTACGCATGGCCACGCCGGTGATGCACGCGGTACAATGACAGCGGCGGTCCTTGCCTGCGAGCCCGCAGCTCGTCCCAACGCCGAGGGCAGCCGTGACCGGCAGCGGGACCGATTCGACCAGTTCCGGGCCGGCAGCGGCGACGATGGCTGGTCGAGCCTCGCTGTGGACGAGCATCGCCTCAAGCGGCAGACTCGTCCGTCGCGTCGCCTGGACGACGGTGCCGAGCCACACCGCGCCGCCACTGCCAGGGACCGGCACCACCAGCTACTCGTCAGGGCTGCTGACCGGCTGTGCTGCGCGCTGGACAGCCGGTACGCTGGAGGCGACGGCGCTGCTCTGGTGGGCGCCGAAGATGCACTGGTGTCGGGGCGCTCGGAAGCTGTGGCTCACTGTACATGCGCTATATCAGCTCGACGCCAGCCGACTCTCGCTACACGCGCAGATGCTGCACGACGTGTCCGAGCGGCGGTACAAGTAGCTCAACAGCCTGCGGGACGTCACCGAGCTGTTGTGTGACGCGAGCCTCAGAACCACCATCCCGTGGTGCCCGACGCTGCTCTGGCTCCTGCTGACTGCGTCAGCGACCACCTGCTCCGCGGAGCGCAGCTTCAACCTGCTGCGCCAGCTGAAGTCGTGGCTGCCTCATTTGTGTGCCAAGAGCGAGCGAACCCCTTCGCAACCGTGGCCTCGTACCCAGACATCCTGAGCAGCGTAGACCCGCAGCAGGAGATGCGCGAGTCCGCGCAGGGGGCGTCGCGGCGCATAAATGCGTTGGGGCAGTGGTACGTGTCGGAGCTGTGGCAATGCAATGTATTAAGTCCTGTGCAGTCTGCAACGTCTGTCTTGATGATCGTGTCCGATTGTGCAAGTCACCGCAGCAGATGCGCGCATTCTGAACTGCACCATGCAGAAAACAACATGCTCCTATTCTCCTATTCAATCATTTCTCCATGTTTTCATCCACGATAAATGTGTAATGCCGCTTGTTCTTGCCTGCGATGAGGTTCTGAGTCAGTACCGCATAGTTCGGACAGAGCAAAAGTCGCGTGACCACTGCACACCGGTGTCTTGTCATGTCATAATGACACATTCCATCCGCAGTCATATTATCATATTACGGAAAACCATTTGCAGTACATTCCTGCCGTACCTGTCGTTTACATACGATCCGCATTAAGCATTTAATTGGACGACCACCACTGGCCTAATACTATAAGTCACAGGATCATCGAACTCGAATGCTTCCGGTCGAAACTGCACAGCAGATATACATGCAACGGTTGTGAAAAAAGAGACTGAGACAAAAAAAACATTGCTCGCTCATCGACAATATGTTGATAATTGCATAGCATTATCTCTAGAAAGTTGGGCGTCCGCTGCAATGAGTATATGGCGTCCACTCAATACTGTATGCTGGAATGGCGATAGCTTATTGTATCCAGGTGTGCACCATCCCTAACTCATTTTGAAAAGCTACACCCCTGCACCCTACTATTGCCGTGGGAAGGGACAAATTCCCCCTCTCAAGCGTGCATTCTAGATCACCAACAGAAGCGCGGGTATCTTCGAGTCTGATGAGTGATGGTTGAGTGGTATCATCTTTTGAGTGGCGGTTGAGTGGTGTCATCTGTTGAGTGGCGGTTGAGTGGTGTCATCTGTTGAGTGGCGGTTGAGTGGTGTCATCTGTTGAGAGGTGCAAACAAGTTTCATCTACTTTTAACGGTTGATCCTCCAGGTCGGAGCAAAGAGGTCAAAGTGGGGATATCGCTCGGAGTTCCCACGTCAGTCCTCAGAAGTCTATTGTAGTTTAGGGGCGCGTCGTCCCTCAGAAGTCTCCTCCAGAGCTAAAAAGCCCTTTTATAAATCGGAGAAACCCGCATGGGCCTCAGAGGCTCCACAAAGATGCAAAGTGATTATCTCGGGGCCACAATAGTTCTTCTAAAACTCAAGGGATCCTCGCGGTTCTCAGAGGGTTCTTCCACAGCTTACAAGGCCCAACCAGTACTCCAATGGGCGCTTTCAGATTTTAAAGGACCCCTTGAGGGACTAAAGCGCTCTCCCAGTGCTTCCAAACCCTCAAGGGGCCTCATACGCCTCAAATGGTCCTCTTCTCAAAGGGGTCGTCACATACTTCAAGGCATCCCTATCAGAGCTCAAGTGGATCATTTTGAAACTCAATAGTCTCTTCACAGACGTCAGAAGGCCCCAGTAAAGTCATCAAAGGAAGCCCTCATCGGGATTCTTGTGCTTCCATGAACACAGTTTTACAAGCCCCTCAGGAACATATGATATCGGGGTATTCATTGAGACCAACGGCCACATAGGCCCCGATCTCTGAATGCTCATTTGGCACCAATGGATACCATTACCTCTGCTGACATTGCAGGCGCAGCAGGATGTCCATGGTCTGTATGGTGTGCATGTCGTGTGCATGGTGTGTGCATGTTGTGTGTATGACGTGTGCATGGTGTGTGCATGATATATGCATGGCGTGTGCATGGTGTGTGCATGGCGTGTGCATGGTAAATGCATGGTGTGTGCATGGTGTGATTCAGTTGCGAGCGATGTCTTAAGACAACGCGGAATTACTTGGACATTGGAAGCTGCGCAAGTGCTGACGAAGTCTGAGATGCCTTAGAGAAAGATACCGACTGCATCAGCGGTCCATCGAGACCGGACCTCCGCCGACTCAAGGTGAGCGGGCAACAGGAACTGATAGAGAGGGTAGAGGGTAGCCAAGAGAACAGGGGTGGCCGATAAATAGAGGGGCCGATGGCCATTCCGCTGCATTGCGATTTTAGCACTTGCCCTCGGTGCCTCACTCGTCCTGTGACACACTGATTGGAAGCTTGAGACAGAGCGAGACATGCCAGTTGGCCTGAGCGCGGCGCCGCGAGCAGACGCGTCTCGGTCGCTCGCCCAACCTTTCGCTCGCCCTCTTTGTTGCTTCTGCATATAGGGTGTGTGAAACTCTGAGTGAGAAGTGAACCAAAAAGAGTTAAAAGTGTACCAGAAAAAAAGAAGAATTGAAATATCGAACCAAAACCGGCGTACCTATACGCTACACGTGCGCGAAGTGACTGAACGCATTAGTGGAAATTTCTGCTGGTTATTCCTGACGGTAATTGCACAGCACAGTGATTGGACGCCTGAAAAACTGAGTGAGTGAAGAAGTGACAGCGCCTTTCTCTATATTGACTTCCCTTGCATCAATCATCAGCTACTGCCCGTGGTTAGTCTTCTTTCCGACACTGCAGCGGAGAAGGCAATGATCTGACTGACGCCTTGGTGCCGCTCGGAATTCCTGTGCCCCCAGCGATAGTGTTCTGCATCATCTATCTACAGCTCTACCAGTTTTCATCATGCACACGGACATAATCAGGCTGCTGCTGTCCATCGCCCTTGTACAAATATTCACCACTTTCACGTTCCCCGGTCACCCGGGCTCGCAACGGTCACGCAGCCGTCCCGTCCGTGGCCTTCGCCTCCGCCAGTCACCAGCTCACGCTCCCCTCGGCAAACCCGACCGAGGGGAGCGTTGCCGTTACAAAAACAGCGCCCAAGAAAACACGCCAGGGGCGGCAGAAGACGCGGATCGCAGGGCGGAACAAGCCATGTGGCAGCTCAGCAGCGCAAAGGACAGCTTCACCTGGGACTCATCAATGCCCAATTTATCAAACCTAAGCTACTTGAGCTACACCACGACCTTCGTTCTTACTGTCTAGACCTAGCTGTGGTGACTGAGACCTGGCTGCGACCTAGCACCCCCACGAGTCTCATTGACTTCTCCGGTTACTAAGTGAAACGCGCGGACCGGCCCGACTCTAGTGGTTACGGTGGGGTGGCGATTATCGCCAAGTCAGCGCTAACTATTACCATTTTGAAAATGTCTACGCCTCCGAACTCGAGCTCAAACTAGAATCACTCCAGGCCAAAGTCAAAGGGAAAAGCGGAAAGTATTTCATTCTAGCGGCAATCTATCGTCCTCCTCGTAACACTCTTCCTGCCTTAAATGATAACTTCGCTGAGCTCGAAAGACAGGTTCAATTGGCGACACTGAACTTTACCGGCACTTTCTACCTCGCAAGTGATCTAAATTGCAACCTCCTCGACACGGCTAATAGCCCCAGCAAAACACACCTGCTTGAGTTCATAAGCAACTATTCACTCACCGTGACAGTGCAGCGCCCTACATTCTCCACAGGCTCTTTATTGGATGTCATCATAATAAACTCGCCCATCTCTGTTGGCAGAACCTGAGTGAGTTTCTGCCACTACAGTCCTCACAAATGTATCATATGTTCGATTAAAGTAAACAGGCCTGCCTCAGTTAACACCGTTATAAAGTCATGTTCTTTCGGACGAGTGGATACCTCGGAACTGACCCTTGACCTTGGTGAGATCGACTGGGTCCAGGTCACTGGTCGCATCTCAATAACTGACAAATGGGACACCCTGCTGAGATTGCTGACAACTATTCTCGACGAGCACCTGCCACTCAGAAACATCAAAATTCGGAACCCAACAGCACCACATGTTAGCGAAGCTACCAAACAGCTCATGCATCGGCGAAATGTAGCTTTGCACTTGCAATATAGAAGCACATACAAAGTACTTAACAGACAAGTTCGCTCAGTTATTAGAGCTGACTGTAGGGACGAGATTAGCAGAAAGATAGCTCAGAAAGGCCCATCAGCTGCGTGGCGTGCTATCAAGCCCATTATCGACATCAAACAAAAGCTCTCATAGAGTTCAACCTCAGGTCCTACCTGAGCAGCTCAATCAATACTTTGTCAGTGTCGGACCTAAGGTATCAGCAGAGGCCAAACACCAGGCAAACATGCCTGAACACACACCTCTCAGTTGCCGGCTATCGCGCGTCTCTACCAGCTCCTATAAAGTATCATCCATATCCCTGGAACAGCTAACCAAAATTGTCATGGACATGAGAAGCACAAGTGCTTGCGGACCCGATGTGATCTGTATTAAGGTTATCAAATTTCTGTTCTTTTTATCGGAGAAGTGCTGCTCGACATTATAAACACATGACTGACTACAGCTGATATCCCCTCCACTTGGAAACAGTCAATAGTAACTCCCATTCACAAATCAGGAGATCCTTCGGATCCCTCTAATTTTAGGCCCATCTCATTGGTTGCGGTTATCGACAAAATCACAGAGAGGGTAGTGCAGAAGCAACTCTATCACTACCTGAATTCAAACCACCTGCTGGCCCAAACTCAGCACGGCTTCAGACCACGCCACTCTACGGAAACCGCTCTCATCTCAGTCACGGACAAAATACTAGCAGCAATGGACCGTTCGGAAGTAGCTTTCCTTTGCATTCTGGACCTCAGTAAATGCTTCGACGTAATAGACCACACCAAACTGCTCACTAAACTAGAACTCTATGGAATCGATACTGACTGGTTTAGGGCTAATCTGGGAGGTCACACGCAGGCTGTTATCATCTCAGATCAACGCAGAAACAGGCATCTCTCCTCCTTTCTCCCAAACAACATAGGTGTTTTTCAAGGCTCATCACTAGGTCCACTCCTCTATTGCATCTTTTCGAACGACCTCAGTTTGCACGTCCCGGTAGCACACGTCACTCAATTCGCAGACGACACCCAGGTCCTCATCTCCGGTCGTAAACCTGATCTCCAAAATCTGATGTCAGGTGGAGTTATGTCTGAACCAACTTTACGACTACTTCCTGGATAACGGTTTGAAGGTAAACCCGACTAAAACTCAGCTTCTCACGTTCGGATCGCGCCAAAATCTTCGCAATATTACCCCGATACGAGTGTGCTTTAGGGACGCCGTGATAGATGAGAGTCTTTCGTGTAAGAACCTTCGGGTGACATTTGATCGCCACATGTCGTGGGATTCCCATGTAGCTGTTGTGGTCCGCAAGTGCACTGGATTCCTTCTGGCCCTGAGGCATTGCGTCACCATCTGCCAACCAGTACCCTCTTCACTATAGTCAATAGCCTAGTTATATCCAATATCCGCTACTGCATATCTGTTTACGGGAACGGGTCGGCAGGAAACATCCACAGACTAGACAAGATCATTAACTTCGCCACTAGAGTCGTGTCAGGTCTACGGAAATTTGATCATATTTCTGATGCCCGTAACGAGTTGGGTCTCCTCACCGCAGCTGATCTACATCTATTTCACAGCCTTACTTTGATCCACATGATCATTCTGACGGGTGAGCCAACGCACATTGCCGGTCAAATTACTGCAAACTCTACCCTGCGAAACCGTCATACACGTGCAGACGACCACCTGCACCTGCTAGCCATACACAGAGAGGCGGGCCGCAGGAGATTTCTCTACTCGTCTGTCTTCCACTATAACAAACTTCCTACTGAAACAAACACATCGAGGCTGTCTAACTTCAAGAAACATGCACTAGCTTATCTCCACGAGCAACACTAGTCACACACAAAAAAAAACTTACACAATGGATTTGTGTACACTATGAACTCACCTTTAGGTCATCGCTTTCCTACCACTTCTATAAACTACTCGTGTATAGCTCGTGTTGCAAGCACGGTGTGTGTAGTGTAGATAGTGATATGGGTATTGTATTATGTTGGTGTATGAATGTTTGTTGCGCATCTGCTCCCACTATTGACCACAAATATATCCTTTCTTTGTAAATATCTGTGAGTTATACCCAGACTGTCCATAACAGCCACTATACGTGGAGGGCATGTATCGTGAAATAAATAAATAAATAAATAAATGTCAATACAGAACATCACATCAAGTCCGCACCAGAAACAGAGGCAAGAGACAGACCAATGGCCATGTCAAGTCACAACCAGAGCCACCATCACAGGACGGAAGCCATCCAAACATCGTCAGCGCAACATAGAGATCATTGCTACATCATCATACAGAAACAAAGGCAGGCGAGAGGCCCGTAACGGAACTCCATGTTGCTGTCCAGAGTGGCGGAGAAATAGCCTGAGGGTAGGTCGCCCTGTTCAGAACTCGTTTGCTGGTGTAGTGGAGCATGCCAAGGTCCCAAGTAGTCAGCCACGCCGAGGGCGTGGGCCCCCATCCACATCAAACATCTCCGTCACACTCAAGATGTGGGGAGCAGCACCGGGCCCCATCCACACCAGACATCCCCGCCACTCCCACAGTGTGGACAGCAGCACAGGAGCCCCATCCGTGTCGGACATCCCCGCCACTCCCACAGTGTGGGGAGCAACACCGAACCTCCTATCCGTACTGTATTATCTTGCATTGCGTTCCATAATGACATCCGAGTTTACTTTGGCTGTTATGCCACAGTGTCATACAGCCATGCATCTATCAACTATACCATACATATGCGACAAAATATAACAGAGCATAAGGAAAATCCGAAAACAAAAAAGAACAACATTAAGTACACTATGGAATACACTATGGAAAATGGAAGATACGCGCCATGTAATACGCGGTAAAACACACGAATTACGTGATAAAATATAGCAAGAAACTCACGACTGAGATATCACAGCTACTTTAGCTTGTTCCCTTAGTCGTGTTGGAGTTCATCAGGTGCCGGTAACTGCAAAGACGGTTCCATGTATGCATGACACGCTCAGGGAGGCTGTTTTGTCGGATTTTCAGCTGCAGGCCAGATGCACTCTGAGCTGTTTGCTGCGATGTGTGGTATCTGTATTTTACAAGGTATTTGAGTGTGTGCTTATCGATTCGTTTAACATTGCGTGAATCAGGACGCAGTCTCGAGGTTCTATCAGTGAGTTGAAATCAAGCCATCTGAACTGCTATCTAAGCAGCGGAGACGCGATCTCTTCGGCACTTATTGGTTACGACTCTGGAGGGAAAATTGACTATTTTATCAATGCGTTTTCGTTCCACCTATGTTGCTGGGGCCCACGCCGGAAAGCAGTGGGCAAGATGTGTAAACACCAAAAACTGAATGATAATTTTTGTGGTAGTTTTTTTTGTAAGCTGTCCCTCAACTTGTTGAGGGAAATGAGGCTGCTGTATCAGCTTTGTACAACTCGGCTAGTTTTGTCAGTCACGCTAAGTGTTTTGCCAAAAGCAACTCTCATGATGTTTATTCTGTCAATTAGCCGACGTTGAACTCCCTGAAAACTAATGCTGAAGTGTTTGGCCATTTCAATTGTTACCTTTGTATCAAGTTATACAAGCTCCGCTTTTAGCGGTCTACTCTCAGCCCGTTTGAAGCAAACCAGGCAGCTCGAGTGACGAGATCAGTCTCGACGCTATTGTGTAACTCACTGGGTCCGCTCGGCGTAGGTAGCTCACTTTGCATAACTTGGGTGTCATCTGTGTGATAAATAATGGATGTATGTATAGAAAGGTGACACGAAGTTCATTAGCATACAAATGGAACAACATTCGTCCCAAGTTGATATCCTGAATTACTTAAAAGGAGCTAATACTGTGCTACTCTGAGTTCTAGCCCTGTCATGCTCTTTCTAGCTATGCCACTTTCACTGTCATCCAGATCAGACATCTCCACCACTATCGCGATGTGGAGAGCAGCACCGGAGCCCCATCGGTACCTGACATCCTGCCACCCCCCCACAGTGTGGGGAGCAGCACCGGAGCCCCATCCACATCAGACATCCCGCCACTCCCACAGCGTGGGGAGCAGCACCGGAGCCCCATCCACATTAAACGTCTCCGTCACATTCGAGATGTGGAGAGCAGCACCAGAGCCCCATCGGTACCTGACATCCTGCCCCCCCCACACAGATGTGGGGAGCAGCACCGGAGCCCCATCCACATCAGACATCCCGCCACTCCCACAGCGTGGGGAGCAGCACCGGATCCCCATCCACATTAAACGTCTCCGTCACACTCGAGATGTGGAGAGCAGCACTGGAGCCCCATCCACATCAGACATCCCCGCCACTCCCACAGTGTAGGGAGCAGCACAGGCCCCCATCCACATCAGACATCCCCGCCACTTCCACAGTGTAGGGAGCAGCACAGGCCCACATCCACATCAGACATCACCGCCACTCCCACAGTGTAGGGAGCAGCACAGGCCCACATCCACATCACACATCCCCGCCACTCCCACAGTGTAGGGAGCAGCACAGGCCCACATCCACATCAGACATCCCCGCCACTCCTACAATGTAGGGAGCAGCACAGGCCCCCATCCACATCACACATCCCCGCCACTCCCACAGTGTAGGGAGCAGCACAGGCCCACATCCACATCAGACATCCCGCCACTCCTACAATGTAGGGAGCAGCACAGGCCCCCATCCACATCACACATCCCCGCCACTCCCACAGTGTAGGGAGCAGCACAGGCCCACATCCACATCAGACATCCCGCCACTCCTACAGTGTAGGGAGCAGCACAGGCCCCCATCCACATCACACATCCCCGCCACTCCCACAGTGTAGGGAGCAGCACAGGCCCCCATCCGCATCAGACATCCCCGCCACTCCCACAGTGTAGGGAGCAGCACAGGCCCACATCCACATCACACATCCCCGCCACTCCCACAGTGTAGGGAGCAGCACAGGCCCACATCCACATCAGACATCCCCGCCACTCCCACAGTGCAGGGAGCAGCACAGGCCCACATCCACATCAGACATCCCCGCCACTCCAACAGTGTGGGGAGCAGCACAGGAGCCCCATCCACATCAGACATCCCGTCACTCCCACAGTGTAGGGAGCAGCACAGGCCCACATCCGCATCAGACATCCCCGCCACTCCCACAGTGTAGGGAGCAGCACAGGCCCACATCCACATCAGACATCCCCGCCACTCCCACAGTGTAGGGAGCAGCACAGGCCCCCATCCGCATCAGACATCCCCGCCACTCCCACAGTGTGAAAAGCACCACCAGAGCTCCCATTCACATCCGAAATCCCCGCCACCCCAACTATGTAGAGAGCAGGACGCACGGTACATACATAACAATACCAGACATCCCCATCGACCCAAGGACACAGAGGCAGCACTACACCATACAACCACATCCGAAGTCCCTTCCGAACCAACAATGTCAGGAGTGGCGGGAAACATTCCGTCCACTTTCTTATCACCCACCCACATGCTTCGAGTCCGGCTTTCTTGTTCGCTTCGACTAAATTAAGCAGAGCCAGGAATCTCGTGAAGGAGGTGCTCAGGACCTGGTTTGAAAGACGCATGCAGCTGTGATAGCATGCAGCTGTGATAGCATTACAATGCTATCACAGCATGCAGCTGTGATAGCATTACAGCCGGAGCCCACACATCTATATGGGAAATTCGGGCTTCGGCTTGGGAGAAACGTGGAGTGGACGTTCCCAGTTGCCGACGCCCGAGCACTCCCCGACAATTTTCCACGTTCCCAGTTGCCGACGCCCGAGCACTCCCCGACAATTTTCCACGTTCCCAGTTGCCGACGCCCGAGCACTCCCCGACAATTTTCCACGTTCCCAGTTGCCGACGCCCGAGCACTCCCCGACAATTTCCCATTTCCCAGTCGACGCCACACTTTCCCCGACAATTTTCCACGTTCCCAGTTGCGACGCCCGAGCACTCCCCGACAATTTTCCACGTTCCCAGCTGCCGACGCCCGAGCACTCCCGACAATTTCCACGTTCCCAGTTGCCGACGCCCGAGCACTCCCCGACAACTTCGCACATGCATGACTTAATCGTGGTACAACCAGCGAAGCAGTCACACGACTCAGTTGCAGCAGCACCAGGAGAATCCACATAGTCACCATTCACCAATCTCAATACAGGCATTGAGAATGATAACTATGGGGACGTGGGAACCGATAACTGGGAGTGCAATGATAACTATGGGGACGTGGAAACCGATAACTGGGAGTGCAGAGTGGGCATCAACGTTCATGGACAGGCGTATCCATTCAGCGTCTATTCTACAATATTTTAGGTGGAAGAAATCAGACGGGATGCACCAACCAAAAGAACCTCGCTGATAATCATGCAGGTTTGAGGCTGCACCAGGTGCCGACCATTTACGGCCGGTAACTTTGATATGACCGCCAGGATATCCGCCAGTCGACTATTTATCGACAAACGAGTCCGTGGATGATAACAATGAGGACAAAGCTCGCAAGCACCTATAAACCCTTGCATTTTACATCCACATTTGCCTTCGGATCGCACACGCCAATGCATTCTCCCACACACGATGTCTGCTATGTTACTAACGTTTTCAATCCACCCGTATTTATCTTGTGGTTTATTGGTCTTAATCCGCTGAACGCAGTAAAAATCAGTCCGAATGAAATGCATTAATGCTGGGCAGCGGTGCAGAAGATGAAACCTATTCTGATTGGCGGTTCAATCTGTTAGCGATTGGTCCGGTGTTTGTAGTGCCAGCTCTGCAGATATCATTGCGCTGTGTTGTGGTTTGCTCGTGCACCGATATACCGTAAGCCGGTTATCGGCACGCACAAAATCGCAGTCCCCCGTGCCGGCAGCAAAAGAGGACCAAGGCAATAGCGAACAAAAGGAGAGAGGACACGAATACCTGCACCGCTCCCCCAGTGGCGTAGCCAGGAATTAGTCCAGGGGTGAACGATTGAAGAGTACCTACATAGGCGTACCTACACACATTTCCGTGTACCTTTTCATACCTTTTCATTCATACACATTCCCGCGTACCTACACACATTTCCGAAACTCCTCAGATGTCTGGCACTTTGTTTTCAAACGTCCTCTCTCTCTCTCTCTCTCTCTCTCTCTCTCTCTCTCTCTCTCTCTCTCTCTCTCTCTCTCTCTCTCTCTCTCTCTCTCTCTCTCTCTCTCTCTCTCTCTCTCTCTCTCTCTCTCTCTCTCTCTCTCTCTCTCTCTCTCTCTCTCTCTCTCTCTCTCTCTCTCTCTCTCTCACTCACTCACTCACTCACTCACTCACTCACTCACTCACTCACTCACTCACTCACTCACTCACTCACTCACTCACTCACTCACTCTCTCTCTCTCTCTCTCTCTCTATATATATATATATATATATATATATGCAAATATAGTTAAATACGTGCGAAAATAAGGATCACGGCGCTGGCGTCTCTCATGCCAGTCCTGCAATCCAGGTCCGGTAATGGCCAGAAAAACAACTCGTTTAGCTGGCGATAACAACCAACAATAGAAAACCTCCTTCGGAAAATCAAGAATCAAACACATCTGAAATGAAGCATGAATATTACTAGCTTGGATACAAATACAACTACTCATCTCCATGGACACAATTGCTTCTTTCTGTTACCCGCTAGGTTCAGAAATAGCTAAATGGGGAGGATGTTCATGGCCTACATTGTTGCGTCTTTTCGACACCTTCATACTTCCGCAAAATGAGACGTAAATACCAGTCAAGAAAAATGAGTTCAGGGTTAGATAAAATCGTTACAGGATTAGATGTCAATCTGAATGTTGCTCTTCGACTTAGAGTATTACATATGGGTCATCAATTCAGGCTAGACAAGTCAAGGTGTCCAGGACAGATAAGCGATAACAGGTTTTCAGTCAAAGGGTGGTTGATCAATGGAATAGCCTGCCTGTTGACTTTGTGGGGAGTCCCTCATTGAATGTATTTACAAATAGGGTGCACAATATTTTTAGGTTGAAGAAACTTGTTTTTTAGTTCTAATTAGTGGTGTATGGGGTGAGATTTATGCTAGGTGTACACGGTGGCAATTTTAGGCAGGCATGGATGGAGTTGAAAATTATTGCTGGGGCACTTGATCCACGCGTGTGTTACGCGGAGTCGAGTGAATAGTGCTAGATAGGTATCCGTAGGTGTGTAGGATGTTGGTGGATAGATTCTTTGGAATTTAGGATGTGGTATTTGGAATTTAGGTTGGGGTGCCGAGTATCTTTTAGTCCAGGCTTATGGTATTTTCCCTGTACAGGCTTTGTCCAGATGGGCCCCTGTGGCTCTTAATAAGTCTAAACGCTTTATTATTTTTAAGCTTCGGTACGGACCTTCTCCGTGGCTACGGGGAGCTCTTCATTGGTTTGAGGTTCGCTGTTAGCTTTTGGCCCCTCTCCATCAGCGTGAGCCAAAGTCGGCCCAGTGGCCCTGCACGTCTGGTCCCGGGCCCCTTCCATCGGCCCAGAGGCACTCAACGACCCAGGGCTTTTCCGTCACACCGGAGGCCTCTTTCCAAATGTTTGGGCCCAAACCATCAAGCCAGGGGTCTTTTCTTCTGCTTGGGCCCCGACGCCATCCCAGGGACACTTCATATTGGCTCTGGGCCCCTTCCGTCAGCCAACTTCCATCGTTCCAACGATCCGGGACTCCTATGTCGACCTAGAAGCCCTTTAGGGTAGAGTGGGGTAAGACGCACACCCTAAGTGAGAATGGATATATATCGCTCGACATTCAACGTGGCGACTAACCTTTGGTATCATTGGACACATTTATTTGTTTTCTTTCGACTATAAAGGACTTAAGACCGCAGCTTCATGTTTAGTTATATTTTTATTCGATTTCCCAAAGGTCTGCAAAAGGGCGTTTTGCCCCAGGCACGGGGTAAAAGGCCCATGTGCATGGGGTAAAACGCCCCTGCTTATCTTCAGACATAGAACTTTCGCTGTTCGTTTGATACGTATCATTTGTAGAAATACTCCCGTATTTGGTATGTATGTGTCCTCTCTAGACCTGGAATTCCATACAACCTTGCATAAATATCTTACGTAGCATATGTACACCAGAAAAGATTATCAGACATAGCAACTTTGTATCTATTTCAAACTAAAGACAGCCAATACAAAACCAGGCCGAAACCCACAAACTTCGGAACACATCAACTCAACGTCTTTGCCTCAGGACCTGCAGAAGTCACAGATATATGTCATTTGTTTGTCCTCGGCGTCAGTGCACGGGACACAGGCCCAACGGTTGCATTCCGAGCATTGTATCCACTGCTCGCACGACAGGCGAAACAACATGCCACAAACGATACACATCGTCTCATCTTGCTGGTGCTGGCCTGTGTACCAGCTTGCTTTCCGCTTGCTTGTCTCTTCGGCTTAGAGGTAGGCTTCTGCGTCTTCGCCACCTTCTTCGAGAGACGCCTTTCCTCCAGCTTCCTCTTGTAGGGCAAGGAGGTCAGCACCTCGGCATGCTCCGCCCTCTGCGTGCGCTTCCAGGTTGTAGCTGGCCTGAATGGCGTCAGCAGCTCCGCACTGGATCCGGGGTCCGCCACAAGCAGTGGTCCAGCTAATCCACCAGACGACGTGGCACCTGACGTTGGGAATCTAGGATTATTTCTTAGCTGGAATGTGGAGTGACCCGAAATAAATAGTAGTGACCGGAAAAATAGTGACCGGAAAACTTTCAAATGAGGGGATAAAAACTTATGAATGAAGCTGACTAAAGGCGTAATTAATTATGTTTTAGCGATGGCCTGATAATAATTTTAAAATGTTCTCATATCAAAGTTAAAACTCATCGACATCTGAAAAAAGTGGAAAACCATTTAGTCCTGTTGCCGATGTAGGTACACATAAATTCAGCGATAATATGGCAAAAGATGCCGGGGATGCGGGGAAGATGCGGATGTCGGGGCAGTTGCGTCGTTCACCACGGAGCTGCTGGTAGCGTCGCTACTCGTGGCGTCAGCGGCATCCGGCTGGTCCTCCTCTTGTGTGACAGCGGCTGGTAGTGCATCAGCGTCCTCGGGTGAGTGCTCCTCCGTCAGGATCTCCGCAGCAGCGAAGTCTTCGTTGGAGAACACCTGGCTGTCGTACGGCCACAAACCGGTGTGCCTGAAGCCGTTGGTCGCTTTCTCGATGTTGGCGATCCTGTTGTACGCCCGGCTGAAGAGACCAGCCACCTCAAAGTGGGTGATGCGGCGGCCTGGGTACTCCGACATCCAGCTGTCTGCTGAGGCGTTGTATGCTGACTTCAGTGCCTTGAAGACGCTGACGTTCAGTGGCTGAAGGCGGTGAATGCAATGGGGCGGCAGGGTTATCATGACAATGCCGTGATTTCTGCCGTAATCAATCGCAGCCAGTGATTTGTGGCTGTTGTGTCCATCCAGGATCAGGATATGCTTTTCCTCTGGGCTGGACTTCACCACTTGAGTGAAATGTTCAAGCCACACCATGAAGGCGTCCATCCACCCAGACGGCGTCGCGGCACCCGCTGACCCTGGTGGTGCATTGTTCATGAGCGACTCGTTCATCCGCTTTCTGGGAAAGATGAACATTGGTGGCGCGTACTGGCCGCTGGCGCTGACGGCACACATGACGGTGACGTTGCTGCCTCTCTCTCAGCACTTGTGATTCTGCCCACTCTGCGCCGCCCTCTCTCGGCCAGCACCGACTGTGGCCTGTGGACCGTGGTGATGCCTGTTTCGTCGGCATTCCAGATCCTGTTTGCCGTCGCCCCACACTTCTGCAGCTCTTCCTTATATCTTTCGAAGAAGCGGTTGACGTCCTCCCGGTTGAACCAGAAGCAGCGGTTGATACCGGTGGGCTGAGGCTTGCGGATCGACATATCAGGATGCCGTTTCATGAAGCCCAGCAGCCAGTCAAATCCGGCCATTTCTTTCTCACAGTTGAACCTGTGGGCAATGCCCTCCCGCTTGGCCAGTGCATACGCCAGTCGGCAAACGTCTTTGGTAGAGAGGCCGAAGAACGTTTTCTCCATCTGCTTCAGGTACGAAACCAGACATTGTTCCAGTTTTTCGATCTCTGGCTTGAAGCGACCCAGCGACACTTGCCCCGGCGAACGCACACGACCATCTCGGTGCCGACGGAGGGTCCTTCTGGGCACGCCGTACTTCCTCGCCGAGAGCGCAAGCCGCTTGCCATTTTCGAGCTCGGCGAGAGCTTTTTGGAGTGCATCTTCGCCGTCGCTGGCACGTGTCGACTTCCGTTGATAAGTTCTTCCCATATTATGTAAAAAGTGAGCCTAAACTAGGTGGTTCTAACGTAGCGAGTGGAGAGCAATTCACAGCAAAATTGGACGTTAGCGGATCCAGGAGGAAAAATGAGACATTTCGCAACATCCTAAAATAGACGAATTCTTTATGAAATGAAAAAATGCTGCAGTTCTTGAAGAACATTTTGAATGTGCATTGTTGTCGCGCAACCTTCTCTCCAACCCTTGCGACAGTAGGCACTCCAATGAGATTATGTTAAATGTACGAGAAATAAAAAGTGTATGTCCCCGTCTGCTATTAAGGCCCCTCGTGGGCCGCTTCCTGGATCCGCAAGTGAAGATGGAAAGAAAAGATGTCGGTTGAAGGTTGTAATGTCGGAAATGATCGAGAGGCACACACACTTATCAAATTATAATATCATATACCATACTATAATCATCAATAGCTACATATTCGGCTAGGTCAATTTATGCACGAGAAATGAAGCAAATGACCTCGCCCTTTGTGCTGCTTCTGACCCCCAATAAAATGCACTTTTTAAACAATGTTATGTTTATTACTGCTTAACGATTCCTAATGTCCCATTAACAATGCACCGTCAACAATCTTGAATCCTCAACGGTCGCTGTCAGCAGCACCAACGCCAATCCTCATCGCAACCTATCCTTTCCCTATCCAATCATACCTATCTTGCTCGAGGGGTAAGACGCCCACCTGACACGGGGTAAGACGCCCAGTGGGCGCTTTACCCCCAAACGTTGGTGGGCGTCTTACCCCCAGCCATAGGAAACGTTTTTATCAAACATCATCAAAATATTTGGGGCAGTCATGGCGCGGCACACTAGCTCACATAACGTCTGAATACTCTCGGAAATCAAGCCACAAAGAACTTGCATGTAGGCCGCATTGACTACAAATAACAGAGCTTTCAAAAACAGTGAATTTTTTTTAACATTAGGGGCAAAAACAAACTTAAGCTCATTCTAAATTAGGGAGAATTCCCTGAGATATTCGGTTCTGTGCACTATTGTTTTGAAAAGGCTTCTGCTTAACAAGAATAATAGCAATAAAAATAGTTTCATAGTTTGGCCGTAAGAGGGTGGCGGGCGTCTTACCCGACTGGGCATCTTACCCCACTCTACCATACTTTGGCCAAGCGCAGGGACCTCATCATATGCCCGTGGGCACACTCCGTTGACTCGGGGCCCTCTTCATCACCCCGGGACCCTCTCCGTCAGCCCATAGACCTTTTGCTGGCCCAGGGACCCTTCACGTCGGCCCAGGGGGCTCTTACGAGTACTTCAAGGCGGTCATTTTACGTCTAGTCTTTGCCGCGCCATTTTGACGAAATTTGTGGACCTAAGACTCGTATAAATGGAGAATATCGGTCAAATTTTAGATACTGGTGACTGACGGGAATAAAGCTATAAGTTAGTCGAACGTCACGACCTACCATGCGTCTCATTTCAGGTTAAATATATATATATATATATATATATATTAACATCAGCTTGTCAAAACTTTTCTCTGTATTTCAAAGATTCGTCAGTTTGAGAGCACGTCACACCGCAATTGCGTCAAACAAATATTTGGATTTTGAAAGATCACCGGACAAAACTTGCGCACCACCTCCTTCATCTGGACACATAAATGTTATGCTCGATGGTATATACACGCTGTACATCACCATTCCCAGCACAGGTTATCGTTTCACCATTTCACAGAAATCAGGTTATCGTTTTTTTAAATAAATATTTTCTCCACCCTGGTTAACGTCCGTGCGTAAGAGCCTTATCCATCTCTGTTCCTTTATACGTCTATACTGCGTTTAATTTTGCCACACTCTTTCCAGACCAACTACCCGCACATTTTCAATGGAATGACCCTTCTCATGGAAATTAATTGCTACAGGAGTGCCATACTCCTTTCGAATACTGGATAGATGATTTGCTATGCGGGTATATAAAGTTCCTCCTGTTTCTCCAACGTAAAAAATTGAGCTGCATTTTGCGCACCATATGCCATATACTACATTATTCGTCCTGCATCCAACTGTCCTATCATAAGTGCACCCAATTCCAGTGGGACCCTTCACCTTATCACCCCCCCCCCACATACACACGTTTATATATCATACGGTTATTGCCACAAGCTTGCTTCCCCTGGGTCCTGCCTATCATAATTTTCTGGGTATTGTGGTGCACAAGATGGTCTCAAAGATTTTTCCCTCTTTTGTAGGCTACCATTGGGTTAGTTGGAAATACCATTTTTAGCTTTTCCGATTTGTCTAAGAGAAGACGTTTTTCTCTGATAATTCCTCTTATATCAGGTAAATAGCTACTAACGGTCACTATCAAGGGGATATCTTTCCTTCGTTCCTTCTTATTTTTGTAAGCAGTAGTCCCCCCTCCCCATCTGCATTTTATTCACCCTATCCAAACTTCCATTTATGATTTTATGTGGATATCCCCTTCCTGCTAACCTTTCTCTCAGTTTCCCAATCTGTCGCTTGTTTATGTCCGGTGATCTTTCACCATCCAAATATTTGTTTGACGCAATTGCGGTATGACGTGCTCTGAAACTGACGAAGCTTTGAAATAAAGAGAAACGTCTTGACAAGCTAATGTTAATTTAACTAATAATATGGAGAGATAGCTCAATATTTATTTATTTATATATATATATATATCATCCGCGTGGCAGTTCAATAAACCCAACTCAACCGAACCGAACCGAACCGGACACAGCCGAGTCACACAGCACCATCCGGTTCGGTTCACCATCCTGTTCAGCTCGGTGCTAGTATCTCCCACAATTTTCGACGATCATTTAATGCTTACAAACTTTATCGTACGCGGCTTTCCTACAAAATTACGGCATGCATACAAGCCTTCCGCCGTGCAAATATTTGCTTCAGGGCTTTTTCCAGGCCAGCGCTAGGTTCGTGAGCTTTTGTATTTACGAACTTTACCCTGATGCAATCTAGGGCTACTCTTCTCAGGGCAATTTGGCTTTATCGGTGGGAGTGACAAATGTTTTTGATTGTAGCTACATATGTATACATATGCATATATATATATATATAGCGCTACACACAAAGGACACAGGTAGACAGAAGCCTGGCGGTAGTTTGGTGTGGAAGGTTGCGCCAGCTACATGTGATAAAGTAACTCAGGTGTTTCTCCTCGGAAATTGCTGGGTGCGGCGCCGATTGATGAACATTGGCCCTATTTCTTTGTGCGGTTAGGGGAGATGATTATATCCCTCTTCCAAGGGTCTTTGCGTGTTATTCCTCAGTCTTGTTGCGCCAGAGCTGTGAAACGTCGACTTGCATGAACTATCCTCTTCACACATTTATGCAAAGTAACGTAATGCAAAGACTGGCTTACCAGAGCAAGTCCCAGACGAAATTTACCGTGACATGTTCTGTCATAACTATCCTGGACAGTCACGTCACGCATTGATACATCATGTATTGTGATGAACAGAAAGGTAATATGCGATAGGTGCCCGAGCTAAATAATTTGGTAACGATGCGAGTTTAACTGCCCGTAAGACTCGAGCTTCCTTTCCGAGTGGGATTATAGCCTTCCGGTTATGCATAGGATAAGGGTGACAAAGTCTGGGAATCACTGCACACGCATAGTCTATACGAACCTTTGGTAATGGCTTGAATACTTTCATTGCGAGTCTTCACTACCCTTCAAGCGGTATGAATATTATATATTATACAATCCAAACCATTTTTTTTGCAAACCTTTCCTTGGGAGTCTTCTCCGAAACACCTTTGATTACCACCGCTGTGATGAGTCACGAGGAGAAGTGCCATTTTTACGCTTCTCCACATACCTTTCTACCCGTGGGAGTTCACGGAATTCACAAAGTGTGTTAAATTGTGTTACCGCATGGCATCGTGGAGGTGAGTGTAGTTCGAGCACGATGCATCTTTTCGGTATACGGTCTCTGCAATTGGTAGTAAACAAAGCCCATGCTGGCAATGCGTAAACAACCAAGGCAGTACGTTCATTCCACCGACTATATTTCACTTCAGCCATCGGATTTTGTTTCATATTACCTCACGTAGGCTGGGGGTCGCGTGCCGCATTCGCAACAATCCACCTAAATATCGCATGGCATGCTGCGTAAAGCTAATGAACTGGTATAAGGAAACCAATCATGCAGCCAGTAGAGTGCAATTATAGAATTAGCTGGCGTGGTAAAGGAGGCAATTGGCACGGCACCCGCGAGGCTGCTGCCATGCTCTAGGGCCACCTATAGCCCGCAACCAACATTAATATGGTAATCCGGCCTGACTCCGGATCACAGCCCGGGCAGATGTGGCCTGAGCGCCACACCCTCCCGGATCACGGTTGGGGCACTGTGGGGAGGGGAACAACCGTGGCTCCACCACCACACCCTCCCGGATCACCGTTGGGGCACTGTGGGGAGGGGAACAACCGTGGCTCCACCACCACACCCTCCCGGATCACGGTTGGGGCACTGTGGGGAGGGGAACAACCGTGGCTCCACCACCACATCCTCCCGGATCACGGTTGGGGCACTGTGGGGAGGGGAACAACCGTGGCTCCACCACCACACCCTCCCAGATCATGGTCGGGGCGCTGTGGGGAGAGGAGCAACCGTGAGTTCCTCTCGACGATTTCCTCTCATGGGAGAATCACATCGCGACCATCGCGATGGGTGCGTCGGTAATTTAGTAGTTAAGCTGAGCGTCTGGGAAACCATAGGTACGGGGTTCGATTCCCACGATGCCCGCCCTTCCTGCCAGGGTGAGAGGCAGGCGACGCTACATAGCCTCGGCCGATACGTCTCAGCAACGCAAATTAAAACGGGACCAAACGAAGCGACAGCCATGCGCCGCCGCTATTGTATTCTGATCCCACTGATTGCATGATGAGGCGCCGCATGCCACGCGAGACAATGCAGCTATTAGTTGAGCGCCTGTGTTCCCCCACATACGGAATGCATGACTGTTTGTGGTGGATGCATTGTGACTCAGCATAGAAAGGCGCAAAAGTGCATTAGCTTTTGTGCTCGCATCATCGTCGGGAACAATGTATCGGCTCGGAGTGGCTTGTCGACGCTCTGACCCACGATGGGCAAACGTGGCTCCCATGATAAAATAAAGAGCTACAACTGATCACGCTTTCCAAGACACAAATGCACCCGAGTTGATTCAACATCATATTATCACTCGTGCGATCTCCTAGCGCCGCATGATGGCGACCGCTGATAAACAGCTCAACATTCCACGCATCCGCACCGAATTCCCGAGACGGTCATTTGTCTGCCGACCGGTAAAGCATGGAACCCTCTGCCACCTGATATGAGAGGCGCCCAGTATTTATTCCTTTACAAAGTCGATGATTTTTCAATACTTGGACACCCAATAGGCGATAGCCATCTTAAACCTAGCAGCATACATGTTGCCATAGCATATATGTAAATCATAACATGCATGTTGTCACGCATGCCATGCTGTGTTAATGTATTTGTCGACCTGACACTTTTACGGTTTTTACTTTTGCCTTTGCCAAAACCTTACATTCCTCCAAACATGAATTTGTGTCTTGGCTCTCCGGATCTGTGATGGAATGCTTATTATTTGAATACCCGAGGATTGTTGTACCCAGCAATATAATGTGAGGCTACGACGATTCGTGCCAGTCTTTTCGTCGCCACCGACCGGCACGCACATAGAGCCAACATACCTTTCCAAGCCCCTCCCTCCAAAGCTGCGCGGTCGACCGCCAGGAGGCACCAGGATTTGAACCGGGGACTTCTCGATCTTTAGTCCGATGTTCCGCCACTGAGGTACACCCCGCCCGGCGATAGCAGCACCCAGCACTTTCAGCCGCGGCAGGGAGTTCACGTACACCTATCGTCATTGCCAATGGTGGCGGGAAGATTGCTGAATCGGGACAAAGAAAAACGAAACTAGACGTCAAAGTGACGGGTGTTGGCAGTCTGAAATCTTCCAAAAGTTGGGAAATATGCAGAATACTGAGACAGGTGAACGAGGTTGGTTTGAACGTAGGCATTGTCTCTCCAATGTGGTGAATATATAATATGCTCACCCGTCAAGGGAGAGCTGTGGACGTTCTCGATATTTTGGTGAGACGGCTGTGATGAGCGAGCCGTAGAACGGAAGTAGACTACCAAAATGGACGGCTATGTGATCTACCAGTGGTGTTTCCGTGAACGTTGACATGCACCCTGTACCACATTGGCCCTGCGATATTTCAGGCTTTGCTGGCTACTTACGGCACAGGCCGAGGTAAATTACACATAAACCAGTTCTAGGTGGACAAAAACCTACGGGTCCAATCTCACTCACTGTGAAGTAAGGTGTGCGCAGTTTCGCAAACCACACAGCCCGATCGAACTCCATGGGGTGAATGAAGAGCAAATTATTTCATACCAAATGCCGAATGAATCAGCTCGTGGCAAGGAGCATGGTAACGTTCATACGGAATGGGCCCATACATGTCTGAGAGTAGCTGTGAAGTGACGCGATCTGATCGATGGTATTCGTATGCACCTCAGCTATTGACATCTGGTGCTAGCACGTAGCTCGGGATCGAAGGCAGCCAAATTACCCCCCTCATACACACACACAGGCAATGTTTGGGATGTTCATTTTACAACGCCCTTTGCACCACTTTCCATGCCCGCCACTATACAACCGGGCCCCTAAATGAGTGGAAGGTATCAGCAAACCTCGTCGAAACCTGCTATGACGTCAAAATAAGCAACGATATCTGGAATGAAAAATTGGGTACAAATTGAGCACCACGATCACTGGCAAATCATGTTACATTTTGCGAAAATAAATTCATGAAGTTAAGACCTTGTTCACTGGAGCCGCAAACAAGTTTCAAGTAGGTGTTCCATTTACATTGTTTTCAAATTGAATACCGACATCACGATGTAACCTTATCATGCTAAATGACCCATTTCTTTTCACTCAAATCTAGATATTTCAGAACGCTGGCACAAGATCTTCCTTCGCTTACAATAACTCACATGCAGATCTAGTGTAAACTTGTGTTCGCTTATCACACCAGCAAAGATAAGCATGTGGGATTCACTCCGGACTGGCGTTAAATGCAATTGTAGTTGCCATAAGCTTCAGATGGCTTGGAACCGCCCGTCAGGATCGACTACAATATGATGGCTTGTAGATGGACACATCGGACGGGACGCTTTCCCCGAAATGGGAATGTCCCCTGGAAACCGCTTGACCGATCTGTGGTCGATCTCCCAAGCTCAGGTACGTCCAGCCTCCCGTAGATGTCGCGCCCACCAGTTGTGAACAGCGGATGGGCGCCCAGTCTTCACCGCATTCAGGAGTGACTCGAATTAGACTCGAAGTGGAACCTCATCATTGCATGTCAAAGATACAAAATTGGAGACTCGTAATGCTTGAGCACTCGAGGAAAAGCAAGTACATCTTCCACACAATAATAAAAACAACAAAACAAATACAATTTAAAATAAGACATCGTTCCAAGGGAAAAGCAAGCAGAAGCCCGCAAACACGGAAATACCAACTAGATAGGGAGACTGATGGGGCATTTGCCAGGATGGAAGTACCTACCGATAAACATTCCACGGGCGTGCTTCTTTTGGTGTCCATGGGCAGTTGTCACACACTACTAGCCAAAGTCCGAGGAAGTCCAACGCCATTGTACAATCAGCCGACTCGCCAAAGGTTAGTACCGAAACAAAGCATCACGTGCTGTACAGCACAACATAAAATTTATACATTTGCAGGATTTCAATACGCACAGCGCGCCAGAGAAGCAACTGAAATATGCGCCAAAATATGACAAGTGTTTTCACGAATCGCGCGTGACTTGCAACCATCACAATGGCACAGACACGTTGAAATTCAATGGCGAGCGCGAAGCTAACAAAACAAAGCAGCAGTTTCAACACGATCGCTAAGATGCCTGGTAAAAGCCCGAGCTACGTCGACGTACAGCCGAACGGGGTGTGTCAACTGGTCAGAGCCAGTGCGCTTACCACCTCAGACATGCCACACCCAGCCGAATCCACCAGTTTCAGTTTGCGAGGCCCGGCCACTACGCCGACATGCGAACTAAACTACGCTGGTGTTGTAATACCGCTTACAACCGCCCCGAGAGACCAGACAAGCGCTGCACTGGATCCAGGCTCTTGGCATCTAAGAGCCCGGATACATCTTGACTCCAACATTTCACAGGTACTAAGCGACCGGCGGGTAATGAGGGGGCAATGACACAGCACCTCGGACCGCGCTAGATGCCGGGCGTGTTCAGCAGGAGTGATACGGGGCAGTGATCGCTGCCCATCACTTCATGGTGGATGAGCGAGTCGCAGACGTGGGGCAGCAGGCGCTTGGAGATGACGAAGTAGTCGAGACGCCTGCAGGTTGCGAAATATGGTCAGCCAAGCCCTGAGGTTCACGTGAAAACATGCTCGCCATTAATATTCAGTTAAATCGCCTATTTCTTTAGCCTTTCACTCATATTTTTCCTACATTGCTTCATACGTATTTTTTCATGGACCAAGGCCACGACATTCAAACATCCGACTGGTCTCAGCTGCGCCTATGAAAGTTCCCTCGCCGTGCATCGAACCGGACAGTTCAGTACCACCAAACGCGTTCCAGGGCACACAACTACGAATGCTGCTCAGCATGCATCACAGAGCCGATGACTACCGCACGGGTTAGAACGAACATTTCTGACGAGCTCGTCATCTTAAGATGACATCTAGCACATGTTGCCAATATGGAAGAGGAGTACCTTCACAAATCATGCAATTAATGTGCCACCTGTCATTCTGGTGCATTATCATTAATGCCGCTAGGCTAAATTTATGCCGACTCCCTCTCTCAAACGCCCAAACACTAATAAACATTGGTTGATGCGATTATAGCAGCACGTCTAAACGACGATCTCTGCCAGCATCGCGGATTTCCTCAACAGTAAAATCACTTCAGCTCAAGGCACTCACCATCCAACGCCCTTGGCACGTGCGTTTCCCATGTATGTCCAGAAGGTATACGCGTCCTTCTCATCAGGGTTCAGGTGACGGAACGTGTCGACGAAGCCGTCCTGTCCGGCGGCCAGCAGGTCGGTGAAGCCGTCGCGCTCCTCCTGTGTAAAGCCGGCGTTCTTCTTGTTCGTTTTCGGGTTTTTCAGATCTGAAGACGAGTAGTATTTAATGTTCATGAAATCAGGCAAATTTCGGTTTGCCTCCCGGGTATGACTTGCCACAATTTAAGGTACATATTCTGCGAGGGAGTATTGGTGGCCGTGTCTTCAGGAACAATTCGGCAATTGGGGCAAACACTCTGTATAAAATAAAAACACTTGATATAATATAAAATTATGCAAGATATATATTAACATAAAATCACCCAGGTATGCGAACAGCGTCCGAATCACGGACCCTGAACCTATTAAATTATCAAAATCGGCTGAACGGAAGGATAACAGAGCTTCCAAGCCTATGAAATGATTCATTATAATATGAATATGGAGCGATTATTGCACATGCAATACGTAATATATCATTACCGTTCAATGTCAAATGACCAGGCAGACCGGATACCACAAAGGCATGCATGTCGGGCAACCAATCCAAAATAATATTTACCGCAAATGTTCATGCATGGCAGATCGAGGACAAAAACAAAGTTATTCCGACTATGAATATCAACTCCGTTTACTTCCTCTTTCCCTTATTAACCAACTTCCTCTTCAAAAATATCAGTAGCAACCAAGCAAAGCCGAACCACCACACCTCCACTACCAACCCCAAAGCAAGCAAGCATACCAATCTCCTCATGAGCCACGTTGAAATCTCCGCAATAGATAACCGGTTTCTGCTCATCCAGTTTGCAGAGGTGCTCCTTCAGCAGGGTGTCCCAGGTCATCCTCTTCGGCATGGTGACCAGCTTCCGCCCGGAGTTGGGTACGTCTGTCATCAGATGGGTGGAACGACGGTCGTCAGTGGTCAGCGCTGCGCAACGGAGCGCCGAGAGGAGTCACAATGGAGCGCTGATGGAGCGCCGAGAGGATTCACGCACTGCCAGCATAGCGTACTCGGAGGGGCTAGTCGGGAGCTCGTCACCCGTGTGCTCTGTCATGAGGGAAATTGGTGTCGAGATGGGTATATCATAGCGCTTGGCACACAGCAGTGTACTTAGGCTATTACTTCGCATGCTACCATTCACACCGCGCAATTATGCTAGGCAACTCAGATTACATGCCAACCACAACGTTCCAGTACAGACTCCAGAAACAATACAACTGATCAACTATCAAGCGTTTCTCTTTGCTGTCTTACCTTCACTTTACCTGCCTGGGGCTAGATATTAGAATCCGCACGAGTCACCCGAGATGACTTTATTTTGGGAAATCCAAGAAAATCGACGAAACAAAAAGACGGAAAATAGCAAAAACTATAAGACGTGGAAGTTGAACACTACAGCTAGGATCGGCGGTACGAACCTGAGCACACTGCGCCTTCCGCTAGACATTGTCTACATACCTTGCGCAGCCAGCTGCATTACATCGAATTTAGACGTACTGACATTATTTCGCATCACGACTAAATTCACTTGCAAGTCTCATTTAGCGGCTTTGAAATCCCACGTTCATTTGTCACAGGATACGAATTACCCAAGCAACCATGGCGCGAAACAGTAAGCATTCAGCTCCGATTTTGGACACGCTAACATTATATCCGCGTGGCCTCCACAAGCTAATTTCGTTAGTTATTTGGGCTTTAGGGCGCATCGACAATGTTAATCACATTGCTCCGTAAGTTAATTTCAACACCAAAACAAGGCCTTGGTGAAATCTCGTGATCAATAAATCGAGCAATATATATATATATATATACATGTATATATATCTTCCATTGGATTACACCCTAGCCTTCAGTAAAATATTGACATAGCACGTGGGCATAACGACTGCAATGATGGGGTAAAAATCACATTTTACACATCTGTTCTCTGGCAAAAAGGCGAAGCGTACATTTTGCCGAGATGATGGGGTGTGGGTACATATACCTCTGATTCCTCCTCCAGTTATTACACCCATGCCAATGACAATTTGGCTCCGAACTGTCTAATTCGCGGCTGTGTAGATACTTGAGCGGCGTTTAAGCGAACACACATAAACACTGCTGTCAACAGCTGATCTCTTCATGGACGGTCAGGGGCAGTGCCAATTGGCTTTGCATCAGGTTGTCCGATTCGCAACTGATTTCCCAAAGAGTAGTACAGGAATGGAAAATTGGAGCGAAATGTGGTAAAACTAGGAACATGCGCTTCGTATTTACAGCCATCATGTGAAAATGAGCCAGTGTATGTGCAGAGTATGGATACTTGAACATTAAAATGAGTCAATCCTTGCATTGTGACATAGTATGAAAGATAGGATAATTTGCATTGCGAAGTGGCATGAAGGATAGGATATTTATATTGCTTAGTCTGCTGTGAGCCAGAAGGGAGTAGACAATTATTGATGAAATAGGGTAAGAAAGGAAAATGTTTCCTTCTGAATGATCAGCGATATTCGAAGAGCATGATTTCAAAACTTACAATAGTAGCATCACATACGCCTAGGCATTCAACTTTTGGAGATCATATGCATTCCATTTGCGCATTAGCTAAGTACTAAATGTGCAGTTAATTGCTTCGTAATTTGAGGTCGCCATTTCACCCTTTTGGCCAACATGACATTCTGACTATTCGATACGTGCTGGTTATCCTTACAGGCTGTTACAATGTAGTACCGGTCGTATTCAGCAGTCAACAGTCTGGCTTCCTCGTCCTGCTTCTTGTCGCCGAGCCCAAATGTCACATTGAGTGGCTTTTCTTTGCTGTAGAACCCCACACCGCAGTAGCCCTCGTCTTTACCTGAAACAGCCACGAACTATGACGCATCCAATATGCCTGAGAAAGCAGCCAACATGAGCTATACGAATGACTATGCTGTCCAGAGGTGCGCTAACTGTTCATGAAACCAATGAAACGAGGATCACAGTATCATACACATATGGCATGGAAGTGCTAACATAGTTTAAACCACAGTATAGTAACGAAAACCTCCAATATGAAACAAGTCGGCTTTCACTCTCTGGCATGTTGATAAAGTTTTCTGTGACGGAATCAACCTGCACACACAGAGCACAGATAGGTAATGTGCAGGAAGGGCGAGCAGGCCGCCCCGCGCTACCAATGCATTCATCCGTCTGCGGCACGCAGACTATTATCCGACCCAGGCCATCTTCGGTACTAATTACCAATGCTAATTCGAACCGCAGTAGCCAGCTCACCCTGCCCCGCGTGCATGTTTCGGTGACATGCCAGTGGCGGATACAGGAAAGATGGCGCCTCTTCGACAGGAAGAGACTGAAGTGGTCCCCCCACGATGAATTGAATTTTCAGACCGATACACCCCTTTCAGAGGAAGGGCACCCTTTGAGACGAAAAGGTGCGCCTATTTAGAGTGTTCGAATGCACCACTCCCATCCCCTTCCGCTGATTTTTTTCCGCGGAGAAACTGCCCCTCCACACGAAGATTCCTGGATGTGCACCTGTGGCACGCTACATTAACGATCACAATCCAGAACAATAGAAGTGAATGTCAGTAGCCAGTACCTATTTAAGCCCAGGAATCGAGGAATCACAATCCGGGTTCCGAAACCCTAGAACACACAGGCAGTCGGATATCTGAAATAAGACCATAACACATTTCAGGTGACATGTCAGGGTTAAGTAAACTATTGCCTTTTTTCTCATCAGACTAAAGGAAAAGGAATATCCCAGGGCCAAATTAACATGCAGCTCCCCATGTGAATTTGACCCTGGGATCCTTTTTCGGTTCCTGGGATATTCGGCAAATTCCTTGGGATCCACTTGTGTCTCGCCTATTTATTGTACTTCTTGGAATATTTATCAAAGCCAACACACTTCGCTTTTACATGCCATTCTGATTTTGCGTCCCATGTGAACATTTTCCACCACCATCGGACGACAGCAGTGATACCAAAAGCTCCTGTCGCAACTAAAAGTGATCGTCGTCCTCAATGACCGCCGGGGGTATAGCTCAGTGGTAGAGCATTCGACTGCAGATCGAGAGGTCCCCGGTTCAAATCCGGGTGCCCCCTGGTGGTGGCCCACGCTTTTATGGTCTGGAGGGAAAACCAGCGTGCGCAGTGTTAGCCACAGAGATACATTTACCAACGCGGGAGTGTGCAACATATCCACCCTGAAACACATCCACTCTGCAACACATCCCTTCCAGCACACATCCCCTCCAGCACACATCCCCTCCAGTACACATCCCCACCAGTACTCATCCCCACCAGTACTCATCCCCACCAGTACACATCCCCACCAGCGCACATCCCTCCAGCACACATCCCCTCCAGCACACATACCCTCCAGCACACATCCCCTCCAGTACACATCCCCACCAGCGGACATCCCCTCTAGCACACATCTCCAGCGCACATCTCCTCTAGCACACATCCCCTCTAGAAAACATCCTCTATATAAAACATTCTCTCTGGCACACATCCCATCTAGCACACATCGCTGGCACGAATCGTCTGGACCGCACGGAACTGATGGATGCTGTAGTGCTGGGTGGAGCAGCCAACGAGCATTCCACCATAGATTCATAGGCCCCGGGCCCGACTTGTTTCCTTAACCTCTGATGACGTCACGGGTGTGTCAGTTTTACCTAACATGGCCTCACAGTCATGATAAACTTGATTACACAGCCGACGTGAAAGTCACTCACATGTGTTTTATGGCATCATTATGGCATAACCTACCAAGATTTGGAAACTCGTATGTCACACTTGGGTATTGACTGCAAGTACTAGAACTTCCAGCTGGTTAGGAGCAGCGGTTCCCGCGCAGCATGGAGAACACAAACAGAAGGTGGGGATACATGGCTATACCAATCAGCTGCGGGTTAAAGGTTTTTTTTTATATGCACGCTTTATTTTTCCATGTTTTAGCAATAGCGGCCGAATGAGCAGGCACAGACTCCAAATTTCCACCGTCTTATTATGCATTTGCTTGGCATATTTTGTAACAAAAGTTCAGGTCCAGGTCGCAAAGGTCATTGGCTTGGAAGGGGCTAAACAGAGTGATGTTCCCAAATATTCAAAGTGCCACCAATCATAGTAGTTGCAACATATAAGCACCAAATTCGAAGCATGCTGTCCTTTCATCAAAACGAGCAAACGCCTGTCTTGGAATGTGAAGTAAGATCAAGGTCACTGACCTGAGGTCAGGCCAATTTGAGAGTATTTTAACCGTATTCAGTGGGAAAACGCGACTTGCGGTAATTTGTGAACACAAAAATGATACAGTGCATGAAACAAGCATTCTGAGTTCATTTAGGTGTCAAAGGTTGATCACATCAGGTCAGGCCACTTATCATATATAGTATACACAATGCCATCTTATACAGAATATTGCTGTTCCGTGCCCAGTGATATCTGAATTCAGTTTCAGTGCCTTGGTTCTTGGTTATTAGTTTCACGACACGTCGACCGTTGAGTCATATAGCGTCGCCAATCTCTCACGCCGATTGGTCGCGGGCGAAGAGTAGCGACAGGTGAGATTCGAACCCACAGTCTTTCGATTGCGAGACGAGCATCTTACCCCTAGACCACTCGTCCCCCTCAGTTTCAGTGCCATTAAGTCGTGCGACATGACGTTGTATGACAACCGAATGACCTGAGATGACCTTTCCTTGTGCAAGATGATCTGATTTGACCTGATTTTACATTTCTTTGGAATTTCTTCTGAAGCAGTGCACATTTTGGGGAAGTCTGACGAGATCGGTTTACCAATTTGTGCATTATACCAGCGTGGCCTGAGGTCAGGTCACGAGGTAAGAAGCTGGGTAGTTTATAAAGATGCTTCAGTGCCATATCAGTCCTTCTTGGAACACAAATTCTTACTTCAAAAGTGATGGCTCGGACGTGTTCAAGCTTGAACTTACTTGACCTCACCATACGGCATGACCTGGTGACCTTACCGGCATGACCTTATGAATTATCGTATGCCAATCAGACACAAATATTTTGCTTGAATGGTTGTTAGTACCATTCAAGACTATTCATATCTGAGATGTCATTATACAGGGTCATGGCACTTGGTTCAGTTATTATGACATTTAGCGACCTCAGCATGGCCGAAAATGGAGAAATAAGATGTGGTATGAGCTCTAGGCTACATTGGTTTGCCAATTGCATTTTCCCTGTGTCTCTGATGTGCATAGTACGGAAGCTGTTTTTTAAGTCTGATTCTAACATGACCTGGTCTATTTCACCTTGGTAATTTTCACTATGCTCAATATAATTGCATTCATCTGTTTATTCTTGAAGATAAAAAAGCAATGTTAAGAGAACACAAGTAATCTCTTTTAAAACAATTTCCGGGGACTAGTCAGGGTTCTTATATTGACCTAATACGACCTCCGGTGATCTCGTGATCCGCCAAAATGCAAATGCAAGGTCTGCTTCGAGCTCTCCAGGACTAAAGCTTTCAAACGGTCTCTGCATTTTGTCCTAGCATACATAGATAGGAAGTTAGAGGGGGGGGGGGGGGAGGCTTTCCAGAACCTTGGGTTCTTTTACGACGCATTCAACCGCTAGATCATATAGCGTGGCCAACGTGTCACGCCGATTGGTCGCGGGTGGACATGGTAATGCCGTCGGTTGTGAGATTCGAACCCACAATCTTGCGATCAAGTGTCCGAGGCTCTACCAACTGAGCTACCGCGGCCCCGGGGGGCTTTCAAGACCTCCCCAGCCCGGTGAAGTTAGATTTGCTGGCCGGCCCGGCGAGGGTTATTGCTGTTAGTTATTGGTTTTACGACACATCGACCGTTGGATCATGTAGCGTCGCCAATCTCTCACGCCGATTGGGCGCGGGCGAAGAGTAACGACAGGTGAGACTTGGACCCACAATCTTTCGATTGTGAGACGGGAAACTCACCCCTAGACTACTCGTCCCAGCGAGGGTTATTGTTACATTACTTTGAATCGTGAGTGAAAAATCCATGCAAAGATCTCCAACCAATAAGGACTTAGTGATCTCTCCAAATGATGCAGGTGCAATTGCAACGCGAGGATTCACTGAGTGCATAATGCTAACAAAGGAACTATCTGCAAAGTAGGTTCCACCAATGCACCACCGTACGAGAAATCAACATGGTGTCATGGCACGACGTATTTTTTTGCGTGTTCTATTTTTCAAAGCGAAGTGACAGTAATGTTGCCTTGTCATCAACAGAATAGTAAGTGCTTTTCTAGCTATCAATAGTACGATTTACGATTCATTTCCATTTTCTGCCATGGAATAAGATTGAAATTGTTCACGTACTTGCCTCGACATCCCTTTTGCTTCCTGGTATACAACTGAATTTTCCGGACCCTTGAAGCCACCCGGTTGGCTCAGCGGAGCACCGGCTCACAGAGTTCCCGGTCTGGGTACAACGGGTCGAGTCGCTTCACGCGCTCCTTATGAATGCCTCCGGCTGAGATGGTCAGCTGGCAACTGGCCAGGCAGGGTCGGGGACACAGGCACTAGACGGCCGTGCCCAAATATGTGGGTACATTAAAACCTTTGCCAAAATTGTGCCATAGAACTGGAATTTCCCGATCGGAAGGTGGCTTCAGGTTCAATAGAACAAGCTTGCACTGAGCATTGGCTCTGATTCTGCAAAGCCACTGGAACAATTCTAGCATATTTGTATTATTATTAATTTTTTAATCACCTGATTACGACACTTTTGAGCGAAAATCTTTCCATGGCACGTTTGCAGCTGGTCTGGAGAACATGCCGTATATTGCTACCCTTTTTAAGAAAAGCCAGTCAGCTTGCTTTAAATAGGTACAGTACAATTCACTTGAATACAGCGTGTTTTACTAGTCACCAAGAGACTCCAGTGCTTGTGCTGGATTTATCCCATTTACAACCAATCAACTGAATATCCCATTTACAACCAATCAACTGAATGAACTTGTTATGAGAGAATGAAGCTGTTAACTGGACGTTAACTGATAAAAACGGTTGACTAGATTGCGCAGAAGAGCACACTGTTTTTCTTGTGGACACAGCGTCCATGACATGACATCCAGGGACTGACATTTTATGATGAAACCAGCAACCGATTGTGAACCACCAAATGTTGTTTGTATGTTTAGTTACTTGGGCTTAAGAGCACCTGAACTGCTAGTGGTTATCTAGCGCCCACACCAAATTGTTTACCTGACAACCAGTAAGAGTGGTATCCCTTCACATCTGCTTCTACAGGCAACTTCTGTTTGGTGCATTTGGTCTCCTGAAGGCACATAATGTCAGGCTTCTCCTTTGACATGTATTTGTAACCATCTTTCTGAAATAGTCATGTCAGTACATTAATACACGTTGTCCATTTCCCTCTTCCAGATGAACATATTCAGCGGTTCGGAGCAAATTTCCACGTGCGAATAAAACTGATCAAAATGCTACGTCAGTAGCAGGCTGGTGGAACGAAATGTTCAACGACGGTATAATATTGGACAATAATCTAGAATGACATCAGTATCAGAATAAGCGTAAACATATACAATCACGGACAATCACAGGCATAAAGCGCCTCGACGTTTCAATTCAGCGACTGTCTTTAAATTTCGGACCAAGTTGTATACCTCACGCCCAGCTTAGTTCCGTGCAGCAACAGTACAATTAAGGTTTCGTTTTTATGTGCAAATTTGATGTTCATTGTAGTGATGCATAATTACCCTCCCACTAAGCAGGTTATGTTTTAAAGAATATTTTCAGCAAAATAACCAACATTAATAACTAATAACAATTGTCCTATCTTCTCCTACCTTTGCCCAAGCACGAAGACCGGCAACATTCCACGAGAGAATCTTCAGATTCCATTGTGCCCCAGCCAAGTCTTTCACAGCATCTGAAGACACAGCCTGTATCTTTGCAGCAGGTTGATCTCCTGATCCGTCCCTCTGGAATATTAAGGATGATCATGAAAAATCGCAGATTCGGCACAACTGAGGGGATTGCGACATGATCACACATTCACAAAGACAGTTGGTGTCTTTGTGAATATCCACTCATCGACATCCACACTTGTCTATATCCACTCATCGATATATCTGTTCCCAGAGATCAGGGATCAGCACTTCGAGACGCTTTCAAGATCCGTTAATTATCGACGCAGCCACATGTCGAGTTCGAGACCACCAACCGCGGACGCCAACAGATGCCATTCCCGTCAGACGCGTCGTCGGATGTCTGATACACGACACACCTACCCACAGAGGCAAATCATAGCTAGGAAAGGACCAATCGTGATGAATCATCAGCTGGCGAGTCACCACAGTGATAAACACCTCGTGATATACGATGGAACGTACCACCTATGAACACTTAATAGTCATCATTCCCCAAGAAGCATAGGCATTGTGCTACTTGATGTGTGTTCATTTTTTTTTTTTTTTTTTTTTTTTTTTTTTTTTTTTTTTTTTTTTTTTTGTTTTTTAAAAATATTTTTTAAACCAAAAAATTTTTTTATAAAATTTTTTGGTTTTAAAAGATTTATAAATATTATTTTTTTTTAAAAAAAAACTTTTTTTTGGTGTGCTATACAGATAGCATTTGCTGACAGTATGGTATTTGTTATCATTACTGTGAATATTTGTATTCGCAAAATCGATGTCTCCCAAAATAAATGAAAAACATACACATGTGAGTATGGTATTGGCTAATCATTGAGCTTCAAGTAATGAACCAATATTTTAACACCATCACGGGACAGCTCCTGTAGATCACGATTGGGAACGTCAGGACAGACGGGACCCCAACCCTTCAGCGCTTCGCACGCTGTCTAGTCCCGGATGTATTTGTGTAATCACCTAAGACTGAACACCAAGATGACAAACACGACTCTTTGCTAGAGTTGAACACGCACCAACAGGTGCTGGGACCGGTAACCCTGACGGCGACAGAGAGGCAGTGAGGACAGTGGTGGTGCGCTATAGCTAGCTGCGTCGACCATCGGCACATTGACGCCATGGGAGGACCTCTGGAGCCCACCGACATGGAAAAAAACAGACCTGCAGGGCAGTGTCCTGGAAGTCATGCTTCACACAGTGAAGGATTGCAGGCGAGCATGTCAAACCCCTGACGTCAAAACAATTTTGTAGCATGTTGTGAAACATTTTGTGCAGGGAGGATACCGACAGTTGGACACCCCACCTTCTAGCAAGATTATGATGACACAGATGCTAGGAATCAAGCATGGCGAAAAGTTGACAGTTATTACAGTTGTATGATAGGAAGCTTCATGCAATTTTATTCAGGTCAACACTTGGTTTCCAGGTCAAACAAGCTATTGATGTGATTTGATGAGTGATATCATGCACTGGATGAGCAACAGTATTAGTTGAATTACTGCCTTATGTGCTAATAATATAATGTAATCAAAATTAATCTAAATATATTTTGTTTCCAAAGCATCTTCAGTAGATGCAGTACGACTCATCCAAGTCAAGTTATGAGCATAAGGTGAGCATTTCACCAATTTTGATCCTGTAATTGAACTGATGAGTGTCGTTTTCCACACAAATTTCGGAATTATAGGGCATTGCCATACAGCAATAAGGGAACACTTCCAGACCTCACAATGAACAAACTATTGCTGCAAACTAGCTCACGGGGAAGCACACCTTGCAACTCACCTCTTGCAACAATTGGGAAAGCACCTCTTGCAACACAAGTACATAAAACCAGCTTGTCATAATAAACCTGGGTCAGGTACTAGATCTATGATGCAGTGTGGGATTTAGCATAGAATAGCAGGATGTCCAGGTCACAACTTCAGCTTAGATCAGCTTGTGTTTGGTTGGATATCCCACAGATACGTCATGAGCAAGGTTGGATTTGTACTTTGTAATTATCGATGTGGAGAGGAAAATTATTGCATGATTGAATACCAACAGGATACTTTTGTTAAAACTTGGATATCAGCTTAGTATGCAGTTGCCAATGAATATTGAGCACTTTGTTACCAAGCAGTTCATTGTCAAATGACACTACTCCACCTCCAAATGAGAAAAATGAGTGAATCATTTGCTGGAGAGGATAATGTTCTTGATGGAAAGCATCCCAAGTCTGTTTTTTTCCAACCCAGGTCATTAGACCCCATGCACTGGGAGATGAGGGTTCAGGATGCCCCACCCTCATATGTGCATGCAGGGCAGCTGCCCTGTCAGCTACATCCACACTAGCTTCACAAATGTTCTGCAAGTGAGGGATACCCCACACATTTCATCTGGACATACCTGAGCCTTCCTTTTGTTCTTTGAAGACATTTTGATGATTAACTGTATTTGCAGTTGGGATAGAACCTGGGAAAGAAACATAGTTAATTTGTCCCATACAGCTCCAACACATAGAACACTTACTACCTCCACCCACCAAGGAACTGCACAAATGCATCATACTGTACAGCAGGTTATCAAAATTGAAAGAGTATGACTTGGTAACTGTCACAATGTAATGTCAGATTATGTATAAACATGTATAAACATTGTATAAACAAAACAGAAACATGCCAGACAGGTTGGCTAACTAATAGGGAAACATGCCAGACAGGTTGGCACATACTGGAAAATCTCCCAAGCCCAATATCTCACACTTAGCAAGCATTTGCGAATTGCTTTGAGTCTTTATTGTAATGCAAACACATCACATACTAATGCCAAAGGGTGCATTGGTTGGTTGTGGCTTTACAACTCAGCAGCTGAGGCCATATGGTGTCCCCTTCCTCTCACCCTGGTAGCAAGGGCAGGCACAGCAGGGAATTGAACCCTGTACTTATGGCATGCCAGATGCTCAGCTTAACCACAAGCCACCAACACCCTTAATACCAGAGGGCTTTGATCACATAACAACAGGCTCACAGTTAACAATTGTAATGCAACAGGTAGCTTTGTCTTGGTGATGGGTCATTATGCCACATGGCCATTGGTGGCTGTAACCTGAATCATTCATGTTGATAATGGTCAGAATAGTTCAGAATATTGCACACAGTAATGCCACAGAGCAGAGCTGATGCATAGGTATTATGTTTTCTAACATGCAAAGCATTCCTGAATGCTTGAAGGCAGAAACATTTGCAGATAATACAGATAATTTATCATTATTAACCACAATATAACAACTAGATCCTATTATCCTCTGATTCATATTGATATGCTATTGTTTGCCAGACACATTGTAAATGGAACATGGCTAGTTGCTATTTTCATGGGTACATCCTTTGGTGGGACTGCAGGGACCATGCCTCAATGATTTCAAAAACACAATTTCAAAGTCCTAATAATTGGAGAGAGGAACATACTTTTCAATGTCTGTCTCCAATTAAAGAATTCAGAAGAAAGCTTTGTCCCTTGCAGATATAGTTTTCCATCAAATTTGGAAAGAATAACACACTGAGGCACCCAAATGAAACATGAAGTCCAGTACTTTTCCAGTAGTCTAGTAATTTGTCCAGTACTTTTGGTGGACTAGGTATACCAGTGGCAAAGCCACTATATTTTTTTAAATTCAGGCCCCAGCAAAAGAAAATGTCATGAACAGAATGCCTTCAGCACAAGAAGCTTGCAGAAAACATGGTATTTTTTTTCTTAAAAGGTGTTTTGGGAATTTTAGGATTTTTTTGCAGAACATGATGTTTATGAACATGATTCGGAAGATGCGATCATTTGTTTTCTCCGTAAATGCTTACGTCTCGGTTAATCTTAGCGATAATATCTATAATGCACCATATATGCCACACCGCTGTTATTTGTTGCATAATTTATCCATCCTCACCTGGTGCTTCTCAGACGTGATTAAAGGGACATTCAACACTTCACACAGTTGATTCAACATTTTTTCACATAAAAAATGCTTCATTTCCACCTCTTTGCCACACTACTCCACCAGAACGCCCAAAAAAACTAAGCAGAGCACGGCTCGAGGCCGTGTGTACGGATGACGTCACGATAAATACTACTCTTGTTTTTAAATTATAATATGAGTTTATATTAGTTTAGATAAGAGTAGATTGTATTATGTTAGGTTAGGTTTGGTTTTCCTATTTAACTATGAATTATCATACTATTTGTTGGAAGTTGTGAGGCAAGACGAGACCGAGCAGAAGCCGGCTGCTCTCTTGAGCCGTGCTGTATGTTTAGTTTTTCGGCGTTGTGCTGGAATAGTAGTGGTGTGTCATCTATGTGGCAAAGAGGTGGAAATCAAGCATTTTCGACGTGAAAAAGTGTTGAATCAACTGCGAGAAGTGTTGAATGTCCCTTTAATCATGTCTGAGAAGTGCCAGGTGAGGATGGATAAATTATGCAACAAAGAGCAGCAGTGTGGCATATATGGCACATTATAGATATTATCGCTAAGATTAACCGAGACGTAAGCATTTATGGAGAAAACAAATGATCGCATCTTCCGAATCACGTTCATACATAGTATTCCGTTAAAAAAATCCACCGGTTCCCAAAACACCTTTTAATAAAAATTTACCAAAAACATTTGGTTTTGAGCAATGTAAATTTCAAAATTTGGGTAAATTTGTAGCTTGAGGCAATTTCTAAATTATTGGAGCTTAGTTAGTTATTTGAGTTTAAGGGTGCTTCAACCATAAATTATTGGAGCTTATTTTTCCAACACAATGTTTATGAATATGATTAACATAATGTGATCACTCATTTCCTCTGCATACTTTTGAGCTGGGAGGTGAGATAACACCCAAAAATTGGCTTGGAGTTGAGTTATATGGCATAAACAATAATGCTCATAATAAAGATCAAAATGTAATGTAGAAAAACATAACCTCAGCCTTCCAAGCAAGACAAAAAATGCTTTAAATAACAAAATATAATTTTTGGTAAATACAAAATTCCAATCCTAACCAATAAAAAATCCATTAAAAATTCAAGACATAACCTACCATAACCTGACCTGTTTTCAGGAAAAATTGTTTTCAATCTCCAATTGCTTTTTCGTTTTAAAGTTTGAAACAAAGGCCAATACTAACCTAACCCAACCTAACATAACCAAGCATAACCCCTGCGTCTCACAAGCTTCCACATGCACATCCGGCAGCACGCCTCACATATTGACATATACAGCCGCGCACCCTATCCTATGCTGAATATATATCGCCCCACTTTTGTCCCGAGACTCCCCACACGAACACACGGCTATTAAAATACTAAATTAAAATATAAAATACTGACACGAATATATTTAATTTTGGGGGGCGGGGGGGGGGGGGGGGGCCGGGGGCGGGGGGGGGCAATATAATTTTTTTCCCTTATTTTTTATTAAACGCACAAAGCATGTACGATTCACATCAATCCCGCGCCGGATTCGCGCGCTTGCTGTCGCAGAGCATCGTGCTATACTCACTGCTGGATATATGGGTCGGATTTATCCACAATCCCAAAGTGAAAAATAAATATATTGTGTATGATTAACTTCAGTAGCTGTATAAATGCAAATTTCCGTGCAAACTAAAGCTGGTTGTCTTATCAGCATACTATGATGAGAACTGCTTGATGGATATAAAATTCCTGCCCACCTCTATTTTCCTGTAACAATTGCGCTGCGTCTGAGACAATTCCAACCACAGCTGCATTTAGGCTGATTGCAGGCCAGATACGGTACAATTATAGCACTTATAGCTCTCGCTCAAGGCCTATCGCTCTCGCCATAGATTCATTTCCAAATCAAACAGTGGAGTCGGATGATATTTTGACGGCCTTGTGCGACTGCGTGTTTGTTTCGGTGTAGAATTTAATTCATTCGCTGTTAATATTCCGAGATGTCTTTTGCTCTGGGTGCAAAGCAATTAACGCAGTTGAAAAACTGGTGAGTTGGTAATGGTATGGGCCTCCCGTGAAAATACATGAGATAGTTTGTTGTATGGATGGTTACCTAGTAGGTGTACAAATATATGGGATAGCATTTTGCTAGTCGTAAGTGCAACTGTGTATTGTTTTTCATGTATAATTGCATTTATTTCCTATTGATATTCTTCAATATCTTCCTTGGGGTGCAAGACAGCACTGTTGAGAAACATTGAAAGGGCAATGGTTGCAGCTTTCTATGATGATGAAAAAAAATGAGAAGCCAGAGGTGTGATTGTTTTATCTGTGTATGATTTTACTGTAAATGTGTGCCTTAAGGTGTTACATGAATTCTTGGAATTTATATCCAATATGATGTTTATGAATGTGTCTAAGATGATCGGACCACTCATTTTCTATGCAAATGCTCCAAACATGTGCTTTGAGCTAGGTAACATAGCATAAAATAAAATATTTAAAAAACAAAATTGTCACAAACCTAACCTAACCTAACCCAACTTTTTTTGGTAAATTTTTGATAAAAGGTGTTTTGGGATTTTTTGGAATTGCTTTTCAGAATATGATGTTTATGAATGTGACTAAGAAGATGCAACCACTCATTTTTGGTGCTGATGCTTACTTTTCAATTTGAACAATGATGTCACATCAGTATGGTGTGATGACATAGGTATGGCACTGACGCTTCAACTGGCTAATGCTACAAATGGTTCACATACCTTAATGAGATGGTCAAAGTAGCTTAACCTAACCTAACCTCATGGTGCATTATATAAATTATAGCTATGATAAACCAAGAGGTAAGCAGGTTAGATTAGGTTGGGTTAGGTTAGGTTAGGTTAAGCTACTTTGACCATCTCATTAAAGTATGTAAACCATTTGTAGCATTAGCTAGTCAACCTAACCTTGTGGCACATATAACTTATAGCTATGATAAACCAAGAGGTAAGCAGGTTAGGCTAGGTTGGGTTAGGTTAGCTTAGGTTAAGCTACTTTGACCATTTCATTAAGGTATGTGAACTATTTGTAGCATTAGCCAGTCAAAGCCTCAGTGCCATACCTATGACATCATTACAACATACCAATGTGACGTCAACATCCAAATTGAAAAGTAAGCATTAGCACCGAAAATGAGTGGTCGCATCTTCTTAGTCATGTTCATAAACATCATATTCTGAAAAAGTATTCCCAAAATTCCCAAAACACCTTTTATCAAAAATTTACCCTTTTTTTGGAGAAAAAAAATATGAAAAGTAAAATTAGAAAATGTCGAGCAATTTTCAAAATACAAAAAAAAACACCCTAACCTAACTTAATATAAGCCTCTTTTGAAGAAAAAATCCTAAATGTTTACAAATATTTTTATTTAAACTTTAAAAACCTAAACAAACCTATCCAAACTAAACATAGCCCATTTGTTTGCTTTATGAAGGCAAATGTGAGTACAACTTTTATTGTTAGCACCTTAAAGCACAATAATGCCAATTGTATGACCTGTTGGTATTTGGCCACATTAGATTGGGAGCTCATACATACATAATGCATGAGGATGCAAATCAGTGGCACAACCAGGATTTTTCTAAGGCGTAGGCCCAAGGCCATATACAGATGTAAAATAATAAGCTTCTGTGCGGGTTCTCACCGGTTGGTTGGCTCCCCATATACTCAAGCATCACTCACCCAGAGATGAGTACCGTGCCCGATGGGGGCCCGATCTGCACGCCAGTCCCCTAGATTAAGGAAAATATTGTTATCAGATAGTCAGGGCAGACACAGGAACGGAAAGTGTACCTAAGCAGAATTGTATGCTTAGAGTAGCCACTACATTCTGCTAATATGTTGCTGTCAGTCAAGATTTCTGAAAAAAAATAAGAGATTAAATACAGAGATGAATACAGAGATGAATATAAAGATTTAATACAGAGATGAATATAGATATATAGAGATCTCTATATTCGAATATAGAAGTTAAGCTGCTCGTCATGTTTGATTAGTATATTATCATGGTTAATCTATTCAATATATTTATGCAACAATGTGCAGAGATTTGGTGCAATGCAGCTTTAAATGCACCCAGGTCCGTTAAGGTACAACATCATCAGGCAATGAGTTCCAAGTGGCACAACATCTGGGCTAAAAATCCACAATCCACGATGCACGCCTGTGAGCAATAGTGTGTCCACGGTGTCACCAATGGTCCACACAAAAGTCAGGGATCTTAATGCAAACCAAAAACCCAATTTTTTTTTTTTTTTTTTTTTATTTTTTTTTTTTTTTCCAAAAAAAATTTTTTTTTTTTTTTTTTTTCCTAATATACACCCTTTCTCCCCCTTTTTTTTTTTTTCCTTTTTTTCTTTTTTTTTTTTTGCCCCAAATCCCCCCCGTAACCTGTTTTCCCCACACACGATCAACCAAGGTTTTTTTTTTGGGGTTTTTTTTTTTTGGGGAAACGAAAAAAGAGCGCCTATGATGTGCAAAATGTGCCACCCACCAGTGCCATCACTATGCATGGACATGGGCCAAGAGGTGAGCCTGAAGCAAAGTAGGGTAAATGTGTATATCAAGGTAAATTTTGATTCTTTGGAATTTTTGTAATAGAATGCTTTTCGACATGATGAAGACAATGCGATCACCAATTTTCTCTGCAAATGATTACTTTTAAGTCAGTGATGGTCCATACAATTTATGACATCATAGGCATCACACAGTACATACATGGTACATTTACATACCTTAATGGGATCGTCTGGGCTGTAACTCGTCTGTTTCTTCTTCAACACTGTGCTGTGATTGTGGTAATGCTTCGATGCTTCAATAAGGAAGTTGTGAATTTTGCAGCCATGAAATTCCTTTAAAAAACAAATACCTTCCGAGATATTGCACCAAATACCTGCACTGCATGCCGGGTCGCCGCACCCGCTCCTTTATGTTGTTCCAGAGCCGCTTCATGTTCTGGGTGTGGACAGTGCTGTCTGATGAATAACCTAAAAGAAGCAAAAAATATAAGAACCTAACCTAACCTAGACTAAGATAATGTAGCATAATATATAAAATATTTTATAGCATGATATAATCTAACCAAACCTAACATAACCTAACTGGAAAACCGAAATCATCCAAAACAAATGTTTTGGCCGTGACATCAAATTTGGCCATGCAACATTGTCAGCACTGCCATTAACCATAACAGCACCACAAGGAACTTCCAACCTTGACTGAAGGTTACAGACATGGCTGGCAGCAAGTATTCCTTCTGGGGAATAAATGTTGAATTAAGCCAGAAACGTAGGGTTTTCTATTTGGTCGAGGTACCCTAAAATCCAAATAACTAACATAGGGTTTTCTATGTCAAAGAGTATTAAATCAAGCACATGAAGTGTTGAATTTCTTCTTTATCACATCTGTGACACACCAGGTATGGATAATTATATGAGATGGGCTATATTTGTAGAGTGAAGATTATGATCATGTATTTCTTTGCCAAATGGAAAGTAATCATTTGCAGAAAAATGAGTGGTCGAATCATCGTTTCCACCCTAAAATACATTTATTCCATACAAAAGAATCCAAATAATCGAAATTTACCTTGATCTAAACATTTACCCAAAATAGTGCAGTGTCAAATAAAAATTGATTTCTTTCCAGTTATGAACCAAAATATGTAGGCACATCTTTTTCCTTCGGATCAGTGTCGTTTTTGTCAGCGTGAGATCCCAAGCTCAGGCTGGGGAATGCAATATGTGGAAGACTTCCTTCTTGCTGCACTTACCTTAAGGGATAGGGTTGCAAGAGTATGTGAAGGTGATGTATTGGACTTGGGGTAACACTGAGGGGCAGCCACCCTTGTACCTTTGAAAAGTGTTAGCATTACTGTTTTGAGTGCATACACAGACATTGCTAGCTTTAGATTAACTAATTCACCCCATCTGATCAGCAAGAACCAGTCCAGTGCATTGGTTGGTTATTGGTTTTACGACACGTCGACTGTTGAGTCATACGAGTGTCATACGAGTCTCGTATAGCGTCGCCAATCTCTCACGCCGATTGGTCGCGGGAGAATAGTAGCGACAGGTGAGACTCGAACCCACAATCTTTCGATTGTGAGACTAGCATCTTACCCCTAGACCACTCGTCCCCCAGTCCAGTGCATGGACACATCCATGCATCATTGTGAAATGGCTGCATGATGCTTGACATCTGCATGGAAATAATGCAATGGAAATAATGACTTTTTGACATTTAGCTTATACAGTCAGTGTAGATCGAGCCAGGCTTGCCAGCAAAAACACATTTCCCACTGGTCTTCAGCAGGAAGAGACCTCAAGCCATGCCATGAATATGGCATAAGCCAGCACATGGCAATGACACAGCCATACTTTTTGTAGGGAAGACCTTCATCTTAGAGGGGCTTTCTGTATGCAAACTTTGTCTTCTGGGGGTTAGGCTGAAAGGGTGGAATGCACTTCGATAGGAGGAGGATGTCCACATGTCTCAGGAGGTGGTGGTGGTGGTCATTGGCTTTACATTTCAACCGTTAAGTCATGTAGCATCACCAGTTTATAATGCTGATTGGCTGCAGGTGAAAAGTAGCATGTCTAGAGCAGGATCTACTCTGATTAGACCTTGTTTACTGGGGGGGGGTTGCAGTTGCAGTTGGCATCCTCAGAGGCTTCATGTGGCTCCACCAGGGGAACCTCCTGTCACTAAGGGGAGGGGATTTAACCAGGACCATAGCTTTGCTTTTCTTTTTTTTCTGGGGGGGGGGGGGCACTTCTCACAAGACTGGTGAACTAGTCTGCAAAGCATGCTGTTTGTTCAATTAAGTGTACTAGTGGGAAATGTTTTGTGTTCTCAGTCTCCAGTGTCCTAGCAATTTATAATTAATAGAGTAGTCAAGCCTTCTGCAAAAAAATGATTTCAGGCACTCTCCTGCAATGGTGGTGTAGACCTGGCAATGTTAAATTGTGTCCACCCAAAGTTGAGTCAGAACATTCAGAGAACACCCACTGCCAACATATTTTGTTTTCTTGGCAAGCACAAGCAGGGTCTCCCAGATATCCCAATTCAGCTGAAATTTTAGTTATTTTTATTCAATGAGCAAATGTACCCCAATCACTTTCATAAAATGACACCCATAACTGAAGTAACACCTGGCTACTACCTGATCTGTATGTTACACAGTTGTGCTATTGGAAGGTATTGCTGGGTACTGATCAAGCCTTTTTCGTATTCAGGGTGCCAACTGCTGCATGCTTTGGCGCAGCAGCAGCCCTGACAGGGTGTTATATCACGGACTGGAAAGTGGTCTGTAGATACATCCCATTCTACAACCAGAAGTTTGTCACAGATTCATCGGACAAGTGATTCGTTGACCATATGGAAGATTGTGTGGTAAGTGACTTGTGGGTTCTCCACTTGTCATGTGGGGAGAGCTGTAGTCTGGCGTGACTGGGGAGAGCTGTAGTCTGGCGTAACTGGGGAGAGCTGTAGTCTGGCGTAACTGGGGAGAGCTGTAGTCTGGCGTGACTGGGGAGAGCTGTAGTCTGGCGTGACTGGGGAGAGCTGTAGTCTGGCGTGACTGGGGAAAGCTGTAGTCTGGCGTGACTGGGGAGAGCTGTAGTCTGGCGTGACTGAGCATGTGTGAACAGATCACCAGTTGCCACTGCCAGGCAGCGCTCAGGATGTCCGTGAAAAGACGGGATATCTGTCATATACTTGGTGCCAAGTAAAAAATGACATTTCCGTGTGTCATCTCTTGTCCTTTGTTGTGCTTTCCCCAGAAATAATTTTCATGAAACAGCACCCACGTATACGACTAGATGCGCTATTATTGCACACGTCTGAACGTAATGTTATGCCGCGACACGAGTAACGCCAGGGTATGTTCTGACGTGTGAACTGGGTGGAATTTTCCACCCAGCTGTTTGGTTTTCCCACCCAATCGGTGTTCGTTTGCCCTTTCCCGCCCAAGTGTCCCATTATTATTGATACAAATTCCCTTTTGCTCAGCGTATGTGTTCCCTTTTATTGACGTGCCCGCCAAGTGATTCTTCACTTCAAAACATGCCCGGAGTAACGCGATGCCACACATCGTCCCGTGATTGAAGCGGTGCCGACGTGCCGAAACCAAGCCGATCCGGTTCCAAATCTTGTGTGCAATATCAGCGTGCGATGACGCTGGCTGGTGTGAGCGTGCGTGTGACAACTGCTGGCGGACATGGCATGATGTGGAAGTGTATGGTAATGACTTGGTTGTTCTGTCGGCGACTGTCGTTGTGTACACATCCAGTGTGAGAGCATGGCCGACTCGAGCTGTGCACTGAGTAATCCTTCCGGGACTATTAGTAGGACGCGTCCTCACACGATCTGCGAAGTTTATGGAATCCGAGATTTGTGCAGTGAACAACATGTACTCCATTTACCCTCACGCTCGTGCTATGTGATCAGCAGGGTCGATACGTCCTAAAGCCAAAATAACCAACTAACACTGACGTTCTTGCTCCTTCTGTTTCAGGTACGCGATTATATTAGTGAAATGAGTGGCTGGTGCGGATACGTGGTTCATCTTCAGTATTGTGAACTGTTATTGGAATTTATATCCATGGTATGCTCAGTGTCCTAAAGTAAAAATAAACATGCTAAGCGCACTGAATAGGCACGCCTGGCCTGGTGAGCGACCAACGAGGGCTGGGCCACATGGGGGTGAGGGAATTGCTTGGCAGACTCAGGGAAGGGCACTGTTAGCTACTCATGGATACCATCCGGTAACCGCAGTCTAATTTATTTACGGATCCATCCACGGATCAGCGTCAAGACCAGCGAGGCGCCCACCGACATCGCCACTGGGCCTAGGTCCTAAGTGGCCGGTTGGGCGCTAAATGATCCATCATGGTCGACGCGTCCTAAAACCCCAATCACTCACTAAGTGGCAGGAGACATAACTAACTGTTCCCTGCATCAGCACTGTGAGGTTCGGTGTGAAATACTGGGGATATTTTTGTGGTGTTTTGAAGATACGCAACGTAGTTCCCCAGACCAACTGACATCACATCACGACAATAATATCAACCGCTGCAAACAAGGTCGACCGAAAAACTTAGGCCTCGAAGTATCTCAAAATACAGCCATCCACATAAAAACTAGGGGGACGATGAATGCGTGGGGGAAATTTCAGTAATTATATCAAAGGCAGACAAAGGGACAGCCATCTTTGTCCTAGCGACATGCAAGTTTAGTCTCTCGAGCGACTCCGACGGTGCCCGTGCTGTTACACTCGGCTGCAGTGATACACCCGTACCCCGCCGCGTCTGCGATCCAAACCCCCTGTCACCGCCCGCCGTGTCAGCTCCTCACATACCCCACCACAGTGGCGGTGGCCGCCCGGAGGCTGCCCGTCTCCCCTGCACAGCGGGCGGGCCGCCCCCCACAGTGCTGGCCGCCCGAGGCTGCCCGTCTCCCGGACACAGCGGTCGGAAGCGCGCTCAGCTCCTCACATACCCCACCACAGTGGCGGTGGCCGCCCGGAGGCTGCCTGTCGCCCCGGACACAGCGGGCGGAGGCGCGCTCAGCTCCTCACATACCCGACCACAGTGGCGGTGGCCGCCCGGAGGCTACCTGTCGTCCCGAACACAGCGAGCGGAGGCGCGCTCATCTCCTCACATACCCGACCACAGTGGCGGTGGCCGCCCGGAGGCTGCACGTCAGCCCACCCTTCGAGGCGCACGCCCGCGACTCGAGCATCGGTCGGTCGGCACTAAGTTGGAGTTGATTGGCTCAGTACTTAGCTCGGCATGAAGTATAGCGTCTGCTGTTCACACCCGTCACCGGCGGCATCGGAACTTCGCAGCTGGCGACGCACCCAGACGACAGAACGGCTGGCGCGGCGACCGTGCTACCAGCGTCCAGAAGCGGCAGCGGCTTGCAGCACAGTCTCCAGCAGCGGCAGCCCAGCCGGCGGCCAGCGTCTGCCAGCGTTCGGCAGCAGCGGCAGCCGTCTGCAATGCCGCACCCAGCGACGACAACGCAGCTGGCCCAGCCGCAGCGTCCGTTGGCGTCCAGCGACAGCGCAGCTGGCCCAGCCGCAGCGTCCGTTGGCGTCCAGCGACAGCGCGCTCCCCCCACTCCTTGGTCCACGACAGCCAGCTGGCCCACGCAGCGTCCGTTGGCGTCCAGCCCAGCCGCAGCGTCCGTTGGCGTCCAGCGACAGCGCAGCTGGCCCAGCCGCAGCGTCCGTTGGCGTCCAGCGACAGCGCAGCTGGCCCAGCCGCAGCGTCCGTTAGCGTCCAGCGACAGCGCAGCTGGCCCAGCCGCAGCGTCCGTTGGCGTCCAGCGACAGCGCAGCTGTCGTGTGCCCGTCGGCGGCCAGCAGGGGACCGATCCGGTCGGGTTTATCCAGTGTCCGAACACCCGGCTCCGAACTCTCGTCCAGATTGTCGGCTGAACCAGCCAGCAGCACCGTCAGGCGGCTATGACGACCTCACCTCGAGTCCCTGCGCAGTGCGAACTTGCGACAAGATTGGCATCACTAAGTGTGGGCGTGGTCTCTCAGGCGGCTCGGACGGTGTGCATGCCGCTGCGTTCAGCTGCAATCACGATCGTAACTCGCCGCGTCTGCGCTCCACTCATCATCTCGGTGAACTTCGGCCACCGACCGCACCGCCGACAGGTCGGTCGTGCATCGCCCCCAGACACATCCTGGCCGAGGCGCACTCCGCTCCACACACACCTCGCCACCACACTGGCGGCGGCCGCACGCCAGCCCACCATTCGGGGCACACGTTCGCTCCTGCTCGCGGCTCGAGTACCGTCCAACCGGCACCAAGCTGGCGGCGCCGCGGCGCCTGCCCACAGCCCAATACATTTCCGGTCGTGTGCGCAATTTTGCGTAGTGTTAAATTATCGCACGATGCTACCAGTTTTTATATCGTCGTTTTGTTCACCTCATTTTCCCAGTGACTGCTAATTACGCCGACAATTATACCAGAGTCATTCTGGGATATCACTAAAACATCCGTGATGAACGATAGGACATGTATTTCGAGTTCTCACTTTTGGTTCGATGATTCAAATTCCCGGGTCGGTAAGCTTAGAATAGCTTAATTTCCATTTGCTGCTTTTTCAGAGTCATACGATACATACGACCAGTTAGTTATTTGGGCCTTAAGGCGCTCCGACCAGTCTTGGATCATTCGCGGCCACACGATTAATACCGGAATGTTACTATTATGGTACGCTCTGCGACTGAACATCCTCATGTTCGCTATATCTTATGAAAACATTGGACAACTTGGCAGTGTGTGCCTATTGAGCATCATTCCAAGCTGCGACGCGATTACAGAAAAACGCGGAGAATGAACACATTAATACCGATAGTACTTGCAACACGATAATGGGCTGTATTGGGTCCAAGCAGCAACATATATCGATTGCCGCTGTAGTAGGCATGCGAACAGAAGGTACCCTACAACCCAGCCGATCACAATCTCCGAATCCCAGCCGGCGTACGAGACGTTCACGCAGGCGATACTGTGAGTGAGCCAGGGCGTTGCCCTTACTGGGGGGGGGGTCGGTAGTGCTCACACTGGGAACTCGCAGTGAGCTTCACTCGGTTCGTTCCAGCGCCACGAGCAGTAGCCACGCGAGCTACTCGAACAACACCAGCCAGCCCAGTTCATTCGCTGTCGACACGACGCCACTGCCGCCCGCGTGAGCAGACTCCGTGGCGCTGTCGAAGACACAGATACAACGGTGGTGCCAGGTCAGGACCGGAGACACAGCAGTGGCGTCAGCTCCGTGGACACAACAGCGCAATTTTTGGACATCGACGCAGCTCAGTGTTACAATAATAGTTTCTATTTAGGTATGGGATGTCTAAACGAGTAGAGCAGGATGCCAAAGTCGCCATGGAAATAATGTTGGCTCAAATGATTGCGAAGTCCTTCAAAAACCAAGTTTCGAGACAATTCAGTACATATGATTGTACCCGTTTTGCGTATTTTGAGAGGAATTTTGGGGATATCCATATTAACGATATGAATACCTATGCTATAAACCGGCATTGTATAACATAACGCACCAAAGGCAATCCCTTTACCTGGAATTGCGCTTCAGGATGTTCGGTATCACGATCCCAGATCCGTTATGGTGAGCATAAGCAATGATACTTATAAACCGGATACTGTTAGAAACGAGGCAAGAAGACTTCACAAGCACGCACCAAGAAGCAATATGTCGGTACATCTTTGGGAAGGATGTCGATTCAGTGTTTAGTAAGTGGTATATTCTACCCCATTTCACGAATAATTTATCACTGGTGCCAGCACCGCAAACATAGCGACGGCGTCGAAACGGCAGGCGTGAGCAGCGAATACAAACGGACGTTTGTCAGTACATATACTGTTCCAGCTCTGGCCGGTACTGGTACGACCCTGGTCAGTGTCGGTGCTGTACCGCCCCTGCCAGTACCGGTGCAGCCCCTGTCAGTACCGGTACGGCCCCTGGCAGTACCGGTACAGCCCCTGATAGTATCGGTACGGCCAATGGCAGTACCGATACGGCCCCTGACAGCACCGATACGCCCCTGACAGTATCGATACGGCCCCGACAGTACCGATACGGCCCCTGACAGTACCGGTACGGCCCTAGTCAGCGTCTGTACTGTCCCGGCTCTGGTCCGTACCTGTACCACCCCTGACAGTACCGGCATGGCCCTGGCGGTACCAGTACGACCCTGGTCAGTGTCGGTACTGCCCCGGCTTTGGTCACCACCTGTACCACACCCTGACAGTACCGGTATGGCCCTGGTCAGCGTGGGTACTGCCCGGCTCCGGTCAATACCGATACGGCCCCTGACAGCACCGGTACGGCCCATGACAGTACCGGTACGGCCCTAGTCAGCGTCGGTACTGTCCATGCTCTGGCCAGTACCTGCACCACCATTGACAGTACCGGTATGGCCCGGGTGGTACCGGTATGGCCCTGGTGGTACCGGTATGACCCTGGTGGTACCGGTATGGCCCTGGTGGTACTGATATGGCCCTAGTGGTACCAGTACGGTCCTGGTCAGCGTCGGTACTGTTCTGGCTTTGGTCAGCATCATCAGCAGCATCGGCACGGCCGTGGCCAGCGCCTGTACTGCTCCGGCCAACACGGGCACGGCCCCGGCTCCGGTCAGTGCTGGCGTCTGGTGCGGCCCGACTGGCGGGCGTGACGTCTGGCCTCGCCACCGGCCGGCTCTGGCTCGTCCGCCTCTTCAGCGCCTCGCCACTGCTGCACCTCCTCTTCCTCGGCGCGCCGCTGGCCGCGACGGCGCGGCTGCTCCGACTGCTCCAGACTGGCGAGCTGCCGGCACGTGGAGCCCGCAGGGCCGGAAGGGGGGGGGGTGGGGGGGGGGGGGGGGTTGGGGAGGGGGGGGGGTTTTGTAAGGTGGGGACACCAGTCAGGTCAAACGAGCTCATGTGGAGCTGCGGTCAGGTGCCGGAAACAAATCAGCAGATGGAGCCACTGGCCAGTGGTCACGGGCGGGGTGAGCACTATAAGGTGGGGACACTAGTCAGAGGCAGGTCAGACGAGCTCAGATGGAGCCACTGGTCAGGGGCTTGACAAGTAGTGTCAGGTGGAGCCACCGGTCAAGAGTCAAACCACCGGTTCATCCCTGTGGATGGAACCACCATAGTGGCGTCACTCACTGGTCTGGGCCGGGGAAGCCGGTGTCACTGGTCAGGCATGAAACAGCTGGTTGGTTGGTTGGTTAGTGCTTAAGGCGATGCGGTAGATCCGTGGACCTGTAGTGTGAAATGGTGCCACCGGTCAGGTGTGGGACACCTGACTTCACATGATGTAGTATCATGTCATGATCCTGACCGAGTAGTATCAGGTGGAGCCAGTGGTCAGGAGTTAGCTATTGTGGCTCTGGGCACCGTTCAGGGGTGGGACAGACAGTGTCAGGTGGTCCTAGATGGCGCCTCTAGCCAGAGGCTGGGCAGGCAGTATCCGGTGCCGCCACCAGTAGGGGTGGTAGAGGCAGCGTCATGTGGCGCCAATGTTTAGGGTTTGAACAGGCAGTGTCAGCCACTGCACCGGTCAGGGAACGGACGAAGTGCTAGGTGGCGCTAGCGGTAAGGGGTGGGACGGCAGTGCCAGGTGGCGCCACCGGTCAAGTATGGGACAGGCAGCGAGATGGCGCCACTCGTCAGGAGTGGGACAGTTAGTGTCGGTGGCATCTCAGGTGATGCCACTGATCAGGGGAGGAGCAGGCAGTGCCAGGTGGTGCCTCAGGTCAGGGGGGTCAAGCTACTGTGTCAAGCCACTGATCAAGGCCAAACAGGTAGGGTCAGGCGGAGTGACTGCTTTCCAGCAATTATGGGGGATCACGTGTCGTTTCAAAAGTGTGCAAACGACACGCCCGCAGTGGATGAGAGGGTATCTCACCTGCTCGTTGACGTTGTCGGGTGAGAGCGGCAGACCGCTGACGTAGGTGAACATCTCCTCGGCGCTCATGACGTCCGCTATCTTGCGCTGGAAGAACTGGTGAGAAGAGCGGGGTCGACAGTCAGCGTACACGTCTGCCATTCACCTACTACACTGACACAAGCGGAGCCTGATCCGTCGTCAGCACCGTGCATCTCGGGCCCAACTGGCTCAGCCACCTACGCTCCAAAACACCACTAAGCTGCACCGAGGTACTTCACAATGTCCACAGTTCACGACGTCCAATGTCCATAATTCTCCCTGACGGACAATGTAGCCGATGTCACATAGACATCTGGAGGAGTATTGGGCGGGTTGCATTGCGCGCGAGCCTTACCCCCGTCTTGACTGCGCAGCAACGTCAAACACGTGTAATATCAGGCCTGCATCATAGCATTTTCTCTGGTCGGTTGGTTAGCTGAAGGGGGTATTCAGATATGCCAAAATACCACTGCCTCCTCAATGTTGATTCCACCACTCCCAATTGTGTTATAAATTGTACGTGAAACCTCCGAATTTTCCCCCATCTTCAATGCCAGGGAGCCTCGTGGCTAATGCGTACATTGCCACCGACACGCTCTCCCAACCCATGTCATGATGTTTCTCCCGTCTAATGGCTGACCACTGGTGATGTGGGCCGCAGCGACCGCCGTGGTGGATACCGACTTTAAGTGCGCTTCGACCAAAAACGTGATCATTTAGCGTGGTCGACACCGAGGCGCCGAGGGAGACTCACCGAGCTGATATTGTCGCAGTCGCGGTGCAGGAACTGCAACGCGCCCGGGTGGAAAGGCTGCACGCTCTGGCTGACGTCGATGAACCAGCAGAAGCCGGCGTGGTACAGGATGTTGTACGCGGACAGGTCGGCATGCACCAGGTCGCACTTCGCGTACATGTCCTTGGTCATCTGGGGAGGCAGCGACGCAGTGGTCAGTCGCGTTTGGAACGTCACAACCTCCGCTGGATCTCAGCTCGCACACGCATGAATCGCGGTGGTCAGTCGCGTAGGGAACGTCACAACCTTCACTGGACCTCAGCTCACACACGCATGAATCGCGGTGGTCAGTCGCGTAGGGAACGCCACAACCTCCGCTGGACCTCAGCTCGCACACGCATGAATCGCGGTGGTCAGTCGCGGAGGGAACCTCACAACCTTCGCTGGATCTCAGCTCGCACACTCATGAGTTGCATCGTTAAGCGCCGACTGAGAAGGCGCAAAAAAAACACTGCTCGTGCTTAGTTTTACCAAGTAAGTAGATCGTAAGTAGATAGTAAATATGAAAGTAAAGATGTGGAGTATTGGCGTAAGAGCAAAGGGCACAGAGCTGCAACTCCCCGAACTCCGGATAATTTTCACATGAACCTTAAGGTGTTGCAAGTAGAGACGATAAAAAGAACAGAAGAATGTAATCTGCTCTTCATCCATAAGATGGGTCTTATTGTGCAACAATGCAGGCCTGCCGATGTAAAAATTTGGCTGTCGCGAATTTCCGGCTAGGGTCTTCCACACTTAGTTGCGCTTTCCAGCACGTCGACTGATTGGTTATTTATAGCCGACAATTATACGGAGTACCACGCTGAAAAGTCTACCAATACGAAGAAAACTAGGGCACTTAGCTACGTCTGTTTGAACAATCGTTCTCAGTTCTGTTTCCTAATCATTTATTAAAAACTGCATGGATAAGCCAGTTATGAATGACCAGTCCTGTTGCAATACCAACGTGTTGCAAAACAAGCTAACTGTTGCGTGTTGACGAATAATGCTTATCACCACAACCAGTACGACTTTTACCAGCTGCCCGGTCACCTGTTATCTGTTTCACACTGGAGGGTTCAGCACAACTTTTCACTGCGACTGGTTCACTTTTCACTGCATTGGCAACAGGTACCGCTTAAACGTCAATTATACGTACTCCAACCTTACATCTATAACCTGGCCATCATGATGCACAAGAACCTGCGGGAAAGATCGCACCATAATCGCCAAAAAAACACCGTTGGTAATTATCGTGAGGAGCGACGTTGTGACGGGATTGCGTGCTAGCCGGTTCCGCAGCTGTCTGCAGCGGCGAACAGACCAGAGCAGTTCCGCTCGGAATGTCGCACGGCCCGTGGCCTCGTTTCCCCGGCCCGCATCTGGACCGACCGGCTGCTGCCGGCTGGCACGCCGCACAACCCGCACAACCCGCACAACCGGACTCCGAACTGTGCGCGAGCCGAACCACCGGCGGCACAGTCTGCCGGCCAGCTCCGCAGATCGGCACGGCACACAGCCATCGGACCGGCCCGTCACAATCACCAGCAGGAGATCGGAGCACGCCGGGCTTGACGGCGCTTCTCCCGGCCGCGCCGACCGCGGCTCCGTTTGGTCCGGCCGGACGGCGCACGACGTTCGCCCGGTCGGCGGCTGTCGACGGATCGGATGTGCTGGGCGCCAAGCTGTCCGTCCGGTCCGATCCAGTCCGGTCGTCCAGCCGTGCGCGACCGTCCGGACCAGCTGGCCGCCCCAGATCGCCGCTCAGCACAGTCGGTCCGCCGCGCCCGCGCCCTCAGCATGTACCTGCTCATCCAGGTGAGGTCGGCGCGCCGGTTTGGCAGTGCGACAGATTCGATTGTGGTGGCATTAGAAGTCAAAGTGCATGAAACCACGCGGCTACAAAACGTGCTGGCGCAGTACAAGCACGACATCCGCGAAGGAAAACTAATTAAGGGTACGAGGCTTCTATCATCTTTTATAGGTGGAACGCTAAATTATGAGCATTGCTGCCTATCGCCCTATCCACAATGGTGGTGGACAATTCCCACAATCACAATAGATCACTAGCAGTTACATGTATTTTACGGCCTGTCATTGACTGTGACCAGAAGCGGGTTCCGAACAATCACCCGTTGCTTTCACGTTCATTTTCTGGTTGGTTGAGTTTCTAATAGCATCCGGTATGCAGAAATTAAGGGATAAATGAGACCTTTTCCTATCGTAGTTCCATGTATCGCGGCAACAGATGATAATTAACGGAACAAATTGGTGCAGTTGCATGCAAAGCGGTGCCGTTTTATGCACAATAATTGCACAGTCCAATAAATCACAATCGCTTCGATAACTCCCAGCTGGCTCCAGGGAATGAACGTGGCTTATGTGTTCCACGTTCATTTCTGGGGCACGCTACCTGTAATTTATGTTAAAAGTTAGGTCAGTGCCACACCAAAACCAGCGTCGTGTGTAGCACAGCCGCGGTCGCCAACGCTGCCCAGCCCCATGTGTAGCAAAGCAGCGGTCGCCAGCGCTGCCCAGCCCCGTGTGTAGCACAGCCGCGGTCGCCAACGCTGCCCAGCCCCGTGTGTAGCACAGCCGCGGTCGCCAACGCTGCCCAGCCCCGTGTGTAGCACAGCCGCGGCCGCCAACGCTGCCGATGTGTTTCAGCTAATCCTGCGGCCGCCGTTCTTTGCGGCACAGCGGCCATGGCAATGGACTGTCGGCGACGTCTCCACCACTAGCTGACGTCTCCAGCGTCACCTAACGCCTGCACCATCAGCTGACGTCCCCAGCGTCACCTGACGCCCGTGTACCACCAGCTGACATCTCCAACGTCACCTAACGCCTGCACCATCAGCTGACGTCCCCAGTGTCACCTGACGCCCGTGCTCCACCAGCTGACATCTCCAATGTCACCTGACGCCTGCACCACCAGCTGACGTCTTCACAGTCACCTGACGCCTGCACCATCACCTGGCGCCTGCATCACCAGCTGACATCTCCAACGTCACCTGACGCCTGCACCATCAGCTGACGTCTTCACAGTCACCTGACGCCTGCACCATCACCTGACGTCTCCATTATCGCCTGATGCCTCACCATCAGCCCACGTGCTGATGGCGGCAACATCCGAGTTGTGCCAAACTCCGCCTGGCCGATTCCGATGTGCTGTTCGATGTCCAAGCGTGACTCTGCCACCTCACGTCTACAGGTGCTGTTGGTCTGTGCACTCGCCGCACCAACACATGACACCAATCGGAGCCGGGGCACACGAGTGTCGCGTGACTGATGTGCTGTCCACTCATATCGGTGACCGGTCCACTCTGCTCGTCCCATGGCCGGCCCAAACATCCAAGCGTCCCACCATCCATCAATATCAGCCCACCATCCACCTCCGTGTGCCAACCGTTCCAGTTTGACAACCCTGGAGGGAACGCGATACCCTCAGGCGAGTCTCGATGAGCATGCCGCCATTCCACCATTATTGCGAAGTCGGCAGTCGGGTGTGGCCTGATCCTTGCAATGATGAACCAGGCTCAGTATTCTCCACACCCTACATCCAACTTCTCCGACACTGGTACAAAGGCGAAGTCCAAGTCAAACTGGCAATGGGCTGTTGTATGCACGCTGCATAATTGCCGATGGCAATGTCCCGATCTTTTTACCTGGCGATAAGTGCGCACAGTGCAGTACTAACGGCATGCGGAGTCACTAATTATTTCCGCGGGGCATGACTTTGCATTTGTCTCCGTGTCGGAGCGGGGATGTCAATGGTAGTAGCGTCGGTGTCGTCGATGCATTTAGCATGTCGGAGCGGGTACGGCAATGGTATGTGGTAGTGGTGTCGATGTCGTCATCGCGGCATTTGACGCCATTCAGCATGTCGGAGCGGGCATGCCAATGGTAGTGGTATCGGCGTCGTTACGCCATTCGACATGTCGGAGCGGGCATAGCCAATGGTAGTGGTATCGGCGTCGTTACGCTATTCAGCATGTCGGAGCGGGTATGTCAATGGTAGTGGGTCGGTGTCGTCGCGACATTTGACATGTCGGAGCGGGTACGTCAATGATAGTGGTGTAGGCGTCGTCACGCCACTCAGCATGTCGGAACGGGTATGTCAATGGTAGTGGCGTCGGCGTCGTGGCGGCATTTGCAGAGGTGAATGACATTCAGACGATACAATGCAAGTACGGGGACCAAGTTTCTAATCGAACCTGGCGAACGGGGAGACCGCCGCCCTTATGCACCGAACGCATGCCTCATCTAACACTACGGTTGTTAACTGTGAAGATTCAAGGTCTGGAGAACGTTGTCTTCTAAATAGCCTGGTTCATTGGCGGATCCTGGGGAAACTGGGGTATGTGACCCCTTCCCCGATGGAGATGTGGCACTACTTCGACAGAAAAAAATGAGCCCCTACAAGGACGCTCGAGTGCTGCACCCACGCACAAGTTTTTCTTCCAGCTTCAGTTTAAAAAAAAATATTCTGAGGTTTTATATATATATATATATATATCTATATATCTATATATATATATATATATATATATATATATATATATATATATATATATATATATATATATATATATATATATATATATATATATATATATATATATATATATATATATATATATATATATATATCCACAAGCGAGGTGCGACACTGAAAGCTCCGGGACTGGAGCTTGAACTGGCTGTAGCACAGACCTGAGACCCTTGATAGCCTGGCAACTATTCCCGTGGTTCCCGAGGAAATCGCCGAAGCCCGCGTGTCGGACCACATCTGGCCGCCACTTGCGGCGGGCGACGTTCAGACGCGGGCCGCACAGCCGCGGGCGCGGCCCGGCGCGTCCTACTTCAGGCGACACACACAGGAAGCTACACGGGTGATATAAGCGTGACGATAAAGAGGTGTACGCAGGAGCGGACACAGGCGCACTGTTGCCTACAGCCTGCCAGATTTGCGCGTACACTGTCAGCAAATCCAATCTGAAGAAGCGCGCCGGTAAGCAGATGACCACTACAGCCACATAGCATCAATTACAGCATGATGGACAGGCGGTCAGCTTACAATACAGGACAGCTAAGTGCATGAGCAGCGCACGGTTATGACCACAGCTCCGTACTGGCCAGTTGCGGTTCACGCCTCGGCCGTGCGCACTTTCCCACTGGTGCCGACATTGGCCCGGATTACACGGCCCAACAGCTCCAGTCCCCGGAGCACGTTGCTGTCCATTATCGGCACCAGGTAGCCGTGCTGCATGTTAGCACAGTTTTACGTTCCACTTCTGGCCAACTGCGAGTCCAGGGAGGTACTCGTTTCGCCGGCGGCGCCGGAAGTGGCCGGCAAGCAGCTGCACCTGCCGCCAGCGCTTCCGGCAGCTCACGTCCGAATCGGTGAACATTGCCGTCGGCAGGTTCATCGAGGCGCGACCCAGAGGGAAGTGGTTTGGTGTCAGCGCCTCTAGCTCGGTCTGGTCGCGACTCACGTGGGTGAGCGGACGGCTGTTCAGGACGGCTTCGAGTTCCGCCACGACTGAGCAGCATCTCCTCCGCGAGCGTCCGCTGGCCGACGACCGTTATCAGCGCCAGTCTCGTGGACTGCAGAAGACGTGCTCATGCTTCACCAAAGTGAGGTGATGCAGGTGGGATGAACCGTCACACAGTGCCTCTCTGCGGGAGAGCGTCATTTTTTGCTCCAGTCACGGATATCCTTGTGTTCAGCGTCGCTAGGCCAGTAAAAATGCAGCCGTATCTCTTGTCGTGTCGTCACAGCTTATGGATCGTCGTTCGGTCACACCACTGAACGTGACTGGCGGGTGGCCTGCCGTCACACGGCACTCGGGCAGCTCGACCATTATTGGTGGCCTCGGAGTAGCGCGCCAGCGCTTGCAGAGCGGGCATGCGAAGGCGTCTTCACGACAGCTCTCCCGCACAGAATCCAGTCACTCCGACGCACGTGACTGAGCTGAACATTCCCGTTCTTGAACTCGAAGCGAAAGCAGGCCAAGACGACGAATCCCTGCTCTGACGCATCTCCAAATACCAGTAGCTGGCGGCTGGTTGGCTGTTGTCGAGATCGACCCGATAGCATCATGGTGCTTTGAACCCATCGATGTGAATGTGGTCACTTAGCCACTGGTTCTAAGCCTGTGTCAGCTTGCTATCGGTGACCATCTCGTTAGTCACCTCCCTCCCCCTCCCCCCACACACCCCAGATATCATGCATTAGGTGCTTGGCCTGGAGTGTGCACAGTGGCGGATTCAAGGGGGTCGAAGGGACCATGCTTCCCCTCCCCGAAGAGGACGATTTGTACCGATATTTTACGCTAAAACCGCATTTCCAAAAATCTAAGAATATTTTATTTTATAAATATTGTTTTAAACAGTCTCCTAAACTCCCCCCCCCCACCCCCTCTCCCAAGCCAGGCTTCTAGATCCGCCGCCGAGTGCACGGCGCCACCATGCCGAGCGGGTCACAGTTGGCATGCAGCGCAATACCTTCCGCTTCGTGGCACAGCCGATCGCGGTGGGGCGGTACTCCAGGCGCCACCCGCACCCTACACAGCCGCCGGTCCAGCTGCCATGCGGTGCAGTATAACTCGTTCAATCGCTACGGATCCTCCGGGGTCGCCGCCAAGCTCAGCGACGGCCACGGCCGCTGCCTTGAAGGGCAGCGTGTCGGTAAACGCTCCCCGGCGGACGCCGAGAGCAGCGCGCCCACAATACGTTTTTAAGACATCCAGGCCGCGAGCAGCAGCCTGCCTCCGGTCGCCGGCCTCGACGCTTTGAAGAGCGGCGGGCTATCAGCTGGCTCATTTCGTGAGCTGAAAGTCGCGATATTCTGAGAAAGCCGTTAGCGATTCTTGCATGGTTGAGGCTTGCTCTTCGTTTTCTAGCGTATCTAGATAGTCGTCCACGTAGGAACGGCCGTGAACAGCCGCTGCAGCCGCTGGGCACTGCTCGGGTCGTCTGCGCACCGACGCACCACATGTGTGGCTGGGCAGGGGCACGAGGATGTCCCGAAGATCAGAACCTGCGTCTGACAACAGTCGGAGCTTTCTCACGGTGCATTCCGGTCCACAGAAATATCACGAGCCGGCTGGCCCGAGGGACGGCCTCTGACCTGTTGGAACATGGCACTGATGTCTGCGGTCAGAGTAACCGGCCGCTGTCTGAACCGCATAACACTCGATCAGACCGTTCATCAGGTCACGGCCAGAGAGCGGGCAGCCATTCGGGGACACGCCGCCGCAGCGCGCTGCGGTGTCGAAGACCACCCGCACCTTCCCTGGCTTGTGAGTTATCGGGGCCCCGCTGTTCTTAGTTGGGGCCACGACGAAAATGTTGTGACCCCCAGCGCGATTTTTTAGGCCCAGCACGGCTTTCGGGCCTCTGTTCGAATTCTTGGAGCCCTGCTGTTTATTTCGGGCCCTCGACGTGAATTGTTTTGGGGCCATGACGCCAATGTTGGTGCCCGAAGGCGATTCGGGGCCCCGGAGCGATTTTCGGGGCCCGGCGCGGGTTTTCGTATCCAGATGTCTTCATTTGAGGCCCCGGACGGATTTTTTTTCGTGGCCCGCTGCATTTATCTGGGGTCTTTGACGCGAATTTTCAGGGCCCCAACATCAAGTTCTTTGCATTCAGCGCGATTTTTTAAGATCCCGGCGCTATTTTTGAGCCGCGACACGTTTCTCGGGGTTCCGCTGAACGTAGCTGGGGTCCCAACGAAGAATGTTGGGTCCAAGCGCGATTTTGTGGGTGCCAGTGCGATTTTCGGGCCTCGGCCCGGGTTTTCGGGGTCTTCATTGGAAACCTCGACCGGTATTTTTGATGACCAGACGCGAATTTTTGGGGTCACAGCGCAATTTTCCGAGGCCCCACTGTATTTATTTGGGGCTCTCAATGCCAATTTCTGAGGCCCGACGCGAAATTTGGGCCCAAAGCACGATTTCGTGGGACCCCGGTATGACTTTCGGGCCCCCGCAATACTTATTCGGGTCCCACGACCGGAATTTTGTTGGGGCCCCGATGGAAAGTTGTGGGATCCCAGCGCGAATTTCCAAGGCCCAGCACACATTTCCGAATACCGACGCAATTCTTGGGAACCCGCCATCTCTCAGGGTGCCCCAAGTTGTTACTGGTCCCCAGCAGGCAATCACAATCAAAATTTCGGCGCGCCTTGTGAAACCGAAATGGGGCCCCTTTGCCTCGACGGGAGCTATATCCCCCTCTGGTTGCGCTACTGATCTCACATTCACCCCATTCTCCCGACCCAGTCTATTCCCCAAGATGAAGATCCAGCTGAAAGGGCGATGATTTGACAACATCGTGGAGATCTGGTAAGAATCGCGGGAGGCACTGAACAGCATCTCTGGTGGTGGATTGGGGTTTAGGGGCGCGTCGACATCTAGGGTCATTTTGCGCCCACAACTATTATAATCAATCTACGGTGCTACTATAATAGCTTGTTTCTAATATTCACGGATGGCGGTATATCACCTCAAGGCCCGCTTGTCGAAGGAAGGTAAAAATATTCCCAGACGCGACGACATCAGAGTCGTTCCCGATTAGCACATGCAAAGAAGCGTCAGCACTCAGCTGTCCTAAAATCTGACGTCGTAGAGGTTCTAACCGTACACAGCCTACTAAAACATGGTACACAGTAAGTGGGTTAGAGCAGCGTGGACATAAAGGTCGATCATCACCGGTCAGCATGTAACTGTGTGTTGCGAAGGTATGACCGATTCTCAATCGGCAGAGTATCACTTCTTCCCGTCGTTTGGTTCGGTGCGAGGATCGCCACTTTCCTAATATCGGTTTTAAAACCCTGAGCTTACTACACTTTGAGTTCCAGTTTCTTTGCCATTCGGACTGTATATTTCACAATATAGTAGGGTATAGGTCCCTTGGAGGGAGCCGTAGATGGACCACACGGCCATTGCTGATGGCGTGTTTGGCGGTTATGTCAGCAGCTTCATTTCCCGCGAGTCCAACATGGCTCGGAATTCAGCAGAACACGATATTTCTGTCGATGTCATGTAGGGATTTCACGATTTTGAGAATCCTCCGAACAAGTCGGTTATCCTGGTTAAAGGTTTTCAATGCCAGGAGACTGCTCAAAGAGTCTGTGAAAATCACGTGCTTTATGGACCGCTCTTCCTGTATAAAATGGAGGGCGTGCAGAATGGCATACAATTCGGCAGTAAAAATCGATGTTTGTGTCGGTAAACAAAAAGATCGAACACTGTGTCGACTGACGTAAGCACATCCAGCACCAGAGACTGACTTTGAGCCGTCTGTGTAAATCCGCGAAAATTCGTGATATTCATGTATTTTTTCCAATGCCAATATGCGCAGTTCCTCCGGGTTTGCATTTCCTTTCTTTGAGCAAGACAAAGTCACGTCAGTTTGTACTGGGACAACGTGCCAAGGGGGAGTACTCGGAGTAATAACACGTGCTACACAACGTGGCCTGATATTACAGTCACGAAGGATCGAAGCCATACGAGTGGAAAACGGTAATCCACGCTGATGAGCCCTGTGACGTGCTCTTGATGTCCCTGAGAATATCCACTGATAGGCTGGATGTTTCCGGTTTTGAGCAACATTGCATGCGTATCTCGCGCCCAATAACTTACGGCGTAGCGCAAGAGGTGGCTCGTCTACTTCTGCCATTACACTTTCAGCCGGTGAAGTGCGAAAGGCTCCAGTAGCGATGCGAAGAGCTGTATTGTGGATGACATCAAGACAACGCTTGGTTGTGGCACACGCTCCGTCATAAATAAAGCATCCATAGTCAATTTTAGAACGCACCAGAGATCGATACATAAGAAGTAAGACATGTCTGTCTGCGCCATACGAACATCTGGAGATAGTTCTCATCACTTGCAGTCTCTTTGCGCATTTCTGCGCAAGATCGTTGATGTGGGTTCTGTATGTCAGTCGACGGTCAATCCACACACCTAAAAACTTTGCAGCTGGTTTGAAAGGAATGCGGTTCCCGTTCATCATAATCACCGGATCGGTGCAAGAATGTTTGCGGCAAAAGTGAACAGCACTGGTTTTCGATGTCGACATGGCGAAGCCCGTTCTGTCACACCAATCCTGCACCTTTCGGACAGCCAGTTGAAGTTGTCTCTCTACCGAGTGTACAGTACGCGAAGAACACCAAATGGTAAAATCATCTACGAATAGTGCTTTTCCTATGGAAGTTGGCAGTGAGGAGCCCAAGTCGTTGATGGCAATAGCGAACAATGCGACACTCGGCACATTTCCCTGCGGAACTCCGTCAACTTGTTGGAATGTGCCAGAGAGGAGACCTCCTACTCTGACACGAAAAGTTCTTGCAGCTAAAAAATGTGTCAAGAAAAACCCCATGGAGCCTCTGATACCCATGAGGTGCAACTTCATGAAAATACCGTGTCGCCATGCAGTATCATATGCTCCGTCAATATCGAAAAATATCGCAGCTGTGTGGCACTTCTTCCTAAAACTAGAGCGCACAACAGAGTCCAGTGTTAAAACGTGGTCAAATGTGCTGCGATGTTTTCGGAAACCACTCTGTATCATGGAGAGGAGATTGTTACGTTCTAAAAACCACATTAGTCGGACATTCACCATTTTTTCAAATAACTTACATGAGCAAGTGAGCGAGATTGGGCGGTAATGCAGTGGGTCCATAGCGGTTTTATTTGGCTTGCGTATAGGCACTACAATTGCTTTCCGCCAGGAAGATGGAAATGTGCCTGTTGTCCATATGTCATTTAATGCATTCAGGAGAGTTTTTAAGGCTGTTGTTGGTAGACGTTTAATAATATCATTATGCAATGTATCCGGACCCTCTGCCACGCTCTTCAGAGTGCTGATCGCTGCAGTCAGTTCAGAAATATAAAATGGAATGTTGTATTCGAGGAGGTCTGTGGTTGAAAAATCAAGGGGGTGTGCTTCGCATCGAGCCTTGTAGGTCGAGAAGCGCACGCTAATACTATTTTTGGAGCGTGCTGATAAAGCTCGTCCAATCTCTTCCGCTACTTTTTCCGGGTCAATGATATCTCGACCGGCCATGTGCAGGGTGGGAAGTGGAAGTGGTGTGTACCTTCCGGAAAAGCGCTTAATGCGGGACCATACAGATGACAATGATGTGGATCGATTAAACGTGTTGACGTAAGCTTTCCATGAATCTCGTTTCGCTTCAGCGATAGTACGCCTAGCGAATGCCCGTGCTTTGCGGAAAGCTATTAAATTTGGCGTACAACTATTTCTATTAAAGGTACGAAAAGCCCTCTTCCTAGTACGCAACGCCTCTCGGCATTTTTCCGACCACCACGGGACGGGTACGCGAACTGAAGTTCCCGATGAACGAGGGATGTGCCGCTGGGCGCTCTGCACAGTTGCTGTCGTGAATGTCTCCACGGAGACAACAGGTTCATCGGAGTAGTCTCTGAGACTATTCTCAAGACTTGCTTGGAACGCACCCCAATCGGCTCGGTTAAATATCCACTTGGAAGGTCGTCGGCTTACAGAGGCACGGTTTATAAAACAAGACCATACAGGGAAATGGTCGCTGTTATATGGATCATCGTCCACGGACCATTCTAAAAAGGGTGCTATTTCTGGACTGCAGAGGGTAAGATCCAGCACGGAAGTCTGCCCCGATGGCAATGTAAAATGGGTTGGCTTTCCTGTGTTAAGGACACAGAGTGGGAAATCTCGTGTGAAACATTCCGTTGCACGTCCACGGCTCGTCGTGGTGGTTGAGCCCCAAAGAAGGTGGTGAGCGTTAAAATCCCCGCACACCATTACCGGTGGAGTGAGCTGCCCCACCATCTGGGACAGCTCAGTAAGTGGGAACATCTCACCGGGCGGCAGATATACGCTGCATATGGTAACGGCCTGGCGATTTATTATCATGCGAGCAGAGACACACTGAATATTTGAAGATGTAGGTATTTCCTGAAAGGGAATCGAGTTGTGCACAGCAATAAGCACTCCGCCATGCGCCACGGTGCGAGGAGTAACATCCCTACGTAACACAGAATAGTTCTTCAGGTGGAAATGTGCATCAGGAGAAAGCTTAGTCTCTTGGAGACAAACTACTAATGGTACTCGTAGGTGCAAAATGGTTTGGAGGTCGTTGAGGCTGGTTCTCAACCCTCTACAGTTCCATTGGAGAATAAAACTCATACGTCAAATATATAAAGGTACGGGGGAAACCAGGCCAGGTTAGGTTTCCCTGTTCCTGGAATATAAAAACGTACCATACTATGAAGATGAAAAAGGCGTCCTCTCACCCGGTGACCTCTGGCAGGACCTCGGACCTCCCCTGCCTGGCGGCGATGGCGTCCATGGGGGTGGCCGCTTGCGTCCGGCTGCCGGGGAATTGGTGTCTCCCATTCTCTCACCCCCGCGGGGTGGTATGGGAGGTGGGCCCATCACGCTCCCCGTCATTGCCGTTAACGTGCGGCTGGCATGGAAAGATGGTGATGGTGGGGGTGTCGCCTTGGGGGACTGTCCGACTCGTGCGCTCGGCGAGGAGTCTCTGGACCCAGACCGAGCTGCCCGGCCAGACGCACCCATGTCGGGAGCTTTCGGATGGGCCTGAATAGTAGGTCCTGGTCGAGTCGCCGAGGGTGCCATTACTGGAGCTCGGCAGGGGGTCGTACCGGACTCTCTCGTGGTGACTGGTGGGGTTGGGGGAACAGGAGTGGCTTTGGGAGGATCAGGAATGAGCTGGGTGGGTTGTTGTTTGGGTCTGGTGGCTGTTGAAGGCGAGGACTGTTGGGCATTGGTGGAAGGAAGGAATGAAGATGCCGAAGCCGATGACTTGCTGGGGCGTTTCCTTCGCTGTGCCCCTTGCCACTTTTCACCCTCCCGTTCGATGGGCAAGGCATCGGCGATGGATGGAACATCGGCGGTGTGCGAGGGAACATTGAGCGGCGCCGACGTCTCCGCTACGGTGGTGGAAACGTGCTCTTTCTGTGGTGGTCCAAATACTTCGGACGTCGGTGATGAGATGTCATCTGTTCCCAGAGGGTGAGACATGGGCGTCCGTTTTGTCGGCGTTGGGACAGGTACACCGAAGTTTCGAAGAAGAATGCTTAGTTGCTCTATGAGATCACTTGCGTTTTTGATTTCGGCGTTCTGTGGAGGCAGTGTGGAGTTTTTTACTTTCGCTGCATACGAAATTATGGGGTGAGACATTTCATAGACTTCCCTAGCCTCTCGAAACGTGATTTTCTGGGTGTGCTTTATGGATATTATCTCTTTTTCCTTCATGTAGCTTCGACAGGTTCGATCAAATGAAGCATGGGGATTTTGTCCCTTGCCGCAGTTCGTGCAGAATGTCATATCGGAGTTGCAAGATTCGCTGATGTGGTCGTAGGAAGCACACCTACCACACACAGGGCGATTTCGGCAATACTGGTTGGTATGTCCGAATCTCTGACATTTGAAACATCTCATTGGGTTTGGGAGAAAAGTGCGTACCTTAACACAAATGTAGCCTACGTGAATTTCAGTGGGATGATCTGTAGTATTGAATGTTAAGATGACATTGTTAGTTGGGATCATGTCTGCACCTCGCCTCACCTTCATCTTCCTTGCCCCGGTCACACCAAATTCGGACAGTCCATCTACGATCTCTTCCTCCGGCACATCTCTCAAGTCGAAGCAGTTGATCACACCCCGTGAGGTATTCTTTGTTTTATGTGGCTCTATGCTAATTGATATGGTCTCGTCGACTTTCCCGCCATCTTTCCGAACACTGTATGTAAACTCGGATACCAGCAATGCACTTTCCGCCTCTCCGACAATGCGAATTCCACCTCCAAGGAACCGTCCCTCAACTTTTCACAGCGCAAAATCTTACCAAATCGGTCACACCCGTCGCGTCGCTGAAAGGGCACAACGAGGCGAGGGACTTCGTTTGTCCTCTAAAAATGAGAATACGTGGGACAGAAGAATCATTGGTCTGGCCCCTACGGGAGGGACCAGGAGGGTTTTTTTTGTTAGTGGATGCCATGTAATGTGTTGTTGTTTCGGCTCCTCGGGTGCCCCACCACACAGGGGCCCAACTGGGGGACGCCTAGGCCCCGCGGACGGGAGGACGCCAGGCGCCCGAGGAGCTGTACGGGGCAGGCGGCGCCTTCGCCCGGCCGGGAGAGAGACTCACCACCCCGAGCGGGATCCAGCACCGCCCACCCCTTGACCCCAGCCGACCGGGCCGGCAGACACTGGGAAGGATCCCAGGTCCCCGGCCCGAGGCGACCAGCCACTTGGCCCGCGTGAGGCCCCACGGGCCCGCCCGCCCCTCCGGGATATCGGGACCAAAGAGGCGTGTTGTTGCGACCCCCGTCGCAACTAGCACCGTACGACGGGGGACCTCAGCCTCCAGGACTCCGTCAACCCCGGGGCGGGCCGAGGGGCGCGGCTACCCCGATAAAACTGAGCTGGTGGGCAGGACCGGGAAGTTGTCCTACCTGCTCATGATAGGGAGAGTTGGTGTTGCAGGGCCAGGTGAAGGACATGAATGTGGAGATGACATGGGCATTGGAATGGGAGTGTATGGATGGAAGGACGAGAGAGGCTGTGGTAACCCGAGAGAGCGCCATTTCTCTAGCCAGCCGAGTAACGAGGCTGACCCCACATCTCTAAAACGCAGTTCCTGAGCTGGTTCCAGCAGTTTGAAAAGCGCTGGGACCAATATCAGCTCCCAAAAGGACTACTTCGAGGGTGACAACAGCGACTGGAACCTGAGATAAGCCTACATGCCTTTATAGGCACAGTGATTTTGCAATATGTTGGCACTCTAAACAACGGAAAGACGTTTGCGAATATACTGAGTCCCTTCGAATTAACCATTATTCTTCACCAGTGGTCTGTATTTGAGCACGTTCCTGATGGACACCACTCACAGCAATTACCAAACCTGATCGAGCGAGCTATTTAATTATTAAATTATCAGATAAAGATAACGGTGTTAAATTCTATCAAAGCACCACCACCACGTAACAAAGAAAAGTTCCCTCATGGTATTCATACCATGCATATTCACAGGGTATTATAAACCTCAGTGACAAGCGTCAGCTACAAGTTTATGACATAAAAACAAAGCCCTCTTCCGCTCTCCAAATTCCTTGCATGGATTTCCCGAACATCAATTGCCTTCAATTAATGCAGAGAATATATCCATTTCAGAACACGTTCTAGCGATTCTTTATCCACCAAATGGTCACCTCATTTCCCACGAGTTCATTAATGATTCTGAAGTAGAAAGCCGGAACTAAAGCCAACAGGTCAGACATCTTTCGCTAAGCTCAACGTGGAACGTGGAATGCTCTCGAAGACTAAATAAGTTTACTTGATAGGAGCTTCTTTTACTACATTACTTGGGTTTAACGTCCCACACCAATTTTTTCCCCTTTATTGTTGTTGAATATCTGAGAAGAAAATGACGTATTATTGGCCGCCATAGAGGTAAAATGACCATATTTGTTTATGTATGTCGCTGCGGCTATTACCAACTTTCAGGCATGAAACAAGTGATTTGAAGTTCACATAAGAAGCTTGAAGGTATCGAGTGTTAACCTGAGCCATGCGATTAAATTTTCACAAGCCGATGAATGAGTGTTTTATAGCAGATGAAGTTTACCGGGTACCGAACAATGGCTGGAAAACCAGCTTGGGACAATGGAACAATCACGCTCCTCGCAGCTAACTAACCATGAGGCAGATGCCAAACAACAGGAAGGTTCAACCGAGAAAATGTTCCAATAATTTGTTCCAACATTATTATTTGTTTGTTTTAGTCTATATCAATTTGTTTGTATTCCTTGTTCCAATAATGCTGAAACTATTTGAATTACGGGACAATTCGAAGCAAAAAAGCACAAAATAACAACACAAGACATTTATGATCATATTCAACGGCAAGGCCCATGTACTCAACAAAATTAGTCTATTTCCCACATATTCGAATATTTGCAAGGGATTCGTACATTGTCCCAGGCCGTTTCAGCAAGCTTCCGCAAGATTCCATCGCCGTCTATCTAACCGTAAAATGACACCAGTGGAGGCCATATTGCAAGCGTCCGATTCCAGCAGCGCTGATGTGTGTCATGCCAGACATCCGGAAGACCGGCTTCCTCCGTGGCGAAGTCCGGGTCACGTGCAACACTCAGGTTCCGCTCAGTGCAGTCGACTTTCACAGTCTGCCGGCACGCACATCCGGCGTGGCGACCATTCTCGGCGAGGCCGAACGGCAGCCAACCGAGACCAGCGCTGCCCATCGGGAGCGGCGACGGAGGAGGTGGGAGGCGTCACCCGACCCCACACGTCACGAGCGCCGGTCCGACGACCTGGTGTGTGTGTATGTGTGTATGTGTGTGTGTGACGGAGGAGGGGGGGGGGACATGAAGCGACCGCCGCCAGAGGGCCGCCGTGTCGGCTGACCCACATGGGCGACCTGGCCGGCCGGTCGGACTGGCCGGCGTCGCCGGCTTCCAGGCGCGCTCCGACCGAGCCAGCCGTCAGAAGGTGGCGACCGGCCGTCCCGACAGGTCAACGCACCGACGGCAGCCGACACCCGACCGCCGCACCATGCAGCCACAGGTGAGCGTCCGAGCAGCCCGGCCGAGCTGATGCTGCTCATCAACAGCAGTCCGACCCACCTCCAGGGAAGGGGCTCGAACTCCAATCTACTCTGCGCAAGTGAAATCAAATCCATGGAAATCCTGAATCGTCAATGGGTATCAGTAAGCGCTAGGAATATTGCGCAACCTAGGCCAAGCCAAGTTCGCATTTGAGGAACATTCCAGACAAAAAAAGTTGGCCCAGCCCCACGAGTGTTGGAAAACGTGATTAAATGGGCGCTATATGACCAATGACGTCAAAGCGCCCCAAAGCTCAAATAACCAACGAACTAAAACGTAATGAATGAATAGCGTGAGTTTATGTTGGACGGCACTAAAATCCCCATGCATTTTGTCATGTCAACCCACGAGCGACATTTCGTACATGCTATGCAACTGCATGATGTTTCCAATGAACGAAATCGTCCACACCAGGAACGGTCCAAGCGTCACTGGAACGTTGAATTTGTGTGCCAGCAGCCATAAATTTCAACATGCGCACCAGAGGGGTGGGGGAGCGGAATCCGCCCACCCCTTCTGTTTTCGAAGGTATCTCGTAACCGGTCAGGCACATTGTAATGAAATATCGTGACTCTGTTGCGAATGCATGATATTTCATTCATTCAACATCGCATGCAATTTTTTATCTCAATATAATAATTCAATAATTAAATCATTTCAATTCAATATCATTTTTCGAAGTCAATAAATTCGTTGGTAAATATAAAAGCTGCGGGGGTGATAGGGCGGGGTGCAAAGTCGGCAGACTGGCCGCCACAAAGGTTTCGTCGGGGCAGCGCGCCGGCCCATCAGTCGACCTCATCTGACCCTGAAGGCACTGGCCTGGGGTCATACAATTTATACTGTATGGTTCACTATAACCGTGATCTCCCCTCACAGTTGTTTCTAGTCTTAGTAGTTTCACAAATCTGAGGGGAAGGAGGGGAGAGGCGGAAACCGCCCCCTCCTTTTGTTCGTATTCTGAGAGGCCCTGCTGTGCGCGTGCTAGCCCATTTTATCAAGCATTATATGTGATCCCTCCCACCCTGTCCACGTCTTGCAATCGCAGACACCTCGAGGCATGAGCATTTAACTTGAACTTGGTACTTCACTAGATAACTCTCCCTCTCCGGCCAGACACTCCCAACTTGATCCGACACCCACTAGTAACTGATCAGAAGGTACTTCTGGTACCTGACTCCGTAGTGAGATATATGTAGCCGATAAGGAGCTAGTAGCTGAATTGAACTACCTCAGGCTTCTGTGTTTCGCCTATGCGCGTCCCCACCCTCTATGACCACGTCTCCGCACTAAATGACCACTGTCTCTGCCCCCTGCGATCAGGTGTCTCTGGTGCTCTGCTACCTGTGATCAGCATCTCCGCTCCCTGTGACCAGCGTCTCTGCCCACTGTGACCAGCGTCTCTGCCCCTTGTGACCAGCGTCTCTGCCCACTGTGACCAGCGTCTCTGCCCCTTGTGACCAGTACCTCTGCTACCTGTGATCAGCATCTCCGCTTCCTGTGACCAGCGCCTCTGCTCCCTGTGACCAGGTGTCTGCTACCTGTGATCAGCGTCTCTGCCCCCTGTGACCAGCGCCTCTGCCCCCTGTGACCAAGTGTCTCTGCTAGCTGTGATCAGCGTCTCTGCCCCCTGTGACCAGGTGTCTCTGCTACCTGTGATCAGCGTCTCTGCCCCTGTGACCAGGTGTCTCTGCCCCCTGTGACCAGCGTCTCTGCCCCCTGCGATCAGGTGTCTCTGATACCTGTGATCCGCGTCTCTGCCCATTGTGACCAGTACCTCTGCTACCTGTGACCAGCATCTCTGCTCCCTGTGACCAGCGTCTCTGCCCCCTGTGACCAGGTGTATCTGCTACCTGTGATCAGCGTCTCTGTCCCCTGTGACCAGCGTCTCTGCCCCCTCTGATCAGTGTGACCAATGTCTCGGCCCCCTGTGACCAGCGTCTCCGCCCCTGTGACCAGTGTGACCAGCGTCTCCGCCCCGTGTGACTGTCGCCTCTGCCGCAGATGATAGCCGTGCTGCTGCTGGCCGCGGCCGCCGCCGGCGCGCCGCAGTCGCAGTACGACCGGCCGGCGTCGCCGCAGTTCCACCAGTACCGCCAGCAGACGCCCTACTTCCAGCAGGAGTACGAGGAGCAGGACGACGAGCTGTCGTTCTTCCAGCGGCTCATCCGGCCGTGGACGTGGTTCTCGGGCCTGTTCGGCGGCGGCGACGACGACTCTGACGCCGACGACGACTACTCGGACGTGTACGAGCCGACGTTCGGCCGGTACCCGGTAGTGGGTGGCGGCGCGCAGGTGGCGCGGCTCGACCGGCGGCGGCAGTACGAGCCGCGGCGGCAGTACCGGCCGCGGCCGCACTTCGCCGTCGGCGAGTACGGCAGCCCGGTCGGCCGCGGCGACGCCGGCTACCAGCCGGCCGACGGCCGCATGGACGTCGCCCCCGCCTCCGCCTCCGCCTCGGTCGCCGAGCCGGTGCTCGCGCGCATGGACGCCGCCGGCGAGACGGACGCCGCCGTGGCCGCGGCGCGGCAGCCGGCGTGACGCGTCGCGTGACGCCCGCACAGCCAGCCATCGGTCGAGACGGACCGCCATCGCCGCAACCGAGCGGCCGACGCGTCAGACCACGCCGGCCCGCCCCGACAGCGCACTGAGCACCGCGCCTGAAATGCTACTGTCGGCCTGCCGACGGCGTACGAGATCGGCAGTCACAGTGCTCATCCAGTATGTACTGTTGTACATTTATGCAATCAGACGTGCAGCTCACCTATTTATGCAAACATATTTATTATAACCCATACAAAGAGATGGAGGTACTCCACGCTATTGACTTGGGTGGTCATATTTGTTTGTCTTGTGTACGTTGTGAACAATACAGCTATGACGATGATAATGGTGACGACTTATAATGAGGTCATTATGTCTGTTGTTGGTTGCTTACGAGGATGACTGGCTCCTCTACATGAAGACAATGAACTGTCTAAAATTCAAATGACTACACCAGAGACAGAATCGTACATCGTGCTTCCCTTGTCACTAGCACGCTTCTAGTTGTCGTCCGAGACTGGTTGAGTCGTTCGGAACTGGTTGTAAAGCGTTCGTCCGTGTCCGCCCAGCGGTCACTGAGGCAGCACGACTACACCGTTTCGATCTGCGTTTCAATCCAGGTAGAGCTACCTGTGATGCACAACCTGCGACCGCCGTCTCCAGCCGTTTCTGTGCAACTGGGCACACGAGTGTCATTAGCAGCAGCACCTCAGCACCGGCGGACGTCACGATCGGGCATCGCTGGACCAGCGCCGCCGCCACCTGCCGGCCGTAAGGCCAGTGGGCCACGCCACTTCCGTCCCGGATGACCCAACAGCTGACCCAACGGCTGACCCTCGATGTCCGCGCCCCACTCCCGCCAACGAAACCGCCGACGCGCCGATGAACGCGGCAAACGCGTTTCGGGTCAGTGCAGTTGGCCGGCCGGCCTGCCTGCCTGCCTGTCTGCCTGCACTGGCTGGACCGGTCCACTGACCCGCAGTCGGGCTGGCCGGGCCCGCCGCGTCTGACCGCACCGCTGCGGCCGGGGCCTGCCTGCCTGCCTGTCTGCACTGGCTGGACCGGTCCACTGACCCGCAGTCGGGCTGGCCGGGCCCGCCGCGTCTGACCGCACCGCTGCGGCCGGGGCCTGCCTGCCTGCCTGTCTGCACTGGCTGGACCGGTCCACTGACCCGCAGTCGGGCTGGCCGGGCCCGCCGCGTCTGACCGCACCGCTGCGGCCGGGGCCTGCCTGCCTGCCTGTCTGCACTGGCTGGACCGGTCCACTGACCCGCAGTCGGGCTGGCCGGGCCCGCCGCGTCTGACCGCACCGCTGCGGCCGGGGCCTGCCTGCCTGTCTGCCTGCACTGGCTGGACCGGTCCACTGACCCGCAGTCGGGCTGGCCGGGCCCGCCGCGTCTGACCGCACCGCTGCGAAGACGGGACACCGTCGCACCCGACTCGGTCGGCACCACTGTACATTTGGACGGAGACCGCTCAGACGGGGCCGTCATCTACCCAACTGGACTGTCAGCCCACCAGTCGGCTGGTCAGAATCACAACTGGATCGTCAGACTACCAAACTGGGACATCAGCCTCTTAAACTAGGACGTAATCCTCTCAAACTAGGACGTAAGCCTTCCAAACCAGGACGTCACCCTCCCAAACTAGGACGCAATCCTCTCAAACTAGGACGTAAGCCTTCCAAACCAGGACGTCACCCTCCCAAACTAGGACGCAATCCTCTCAAACTAGGACGTAAGCCTTCCAAACCAGGACGTCACCCTCCCAAACTAGGACGTAATCCTCTCAAACTAGGACGTAAGCCTTCCAAACCAGGACGTCACCCTCCCAAACTAGGACGTAATCCTCTCCAACTAGGACGTAAGCCTTCCAAACTAGGACGTCAGCCTCCCAAACTAGGACGTAAGCCTCTGAAACTAGGACGTAAGCCTTCCAAACTAGGACGTCAGCCTCCCAAACTAGGACGTAAGCCTCTGAAACTAGGACGTAAGCCTTCCAAACTAGGACGTCAGCCTCCCAAACTAGGACGTAAGCCTCTGAAACTAGGACGTAAGCCTTCCAAACTAGGACGTCAGCCTCCCAAACTAGGACGTAAGCCTCTGAAACTAGGACGTAAGCCTCCCAAACTGGGACGTAAGGCTCCTAAGTTAGGGCGTATGCGTCCAGGGCTCGATGGCCAGACTTCCAAAGCTTGGTCGTCTGTTCACCAGGCCGAATTACTCGTCTGCCAGACCGGGCCGGCAGCCTCTCAGTCAGTTGGCTGGGCTTCCGGGCGGATCAGCTGCTGTGGCGAATATGGCGAGCTCTTGCCAGCATGGGGTACCTTTAAGCGCGCAACATGAGAAGGAAAGTTTTGAAAGCGCTGCATGTTTGGTGGCGGCTCCGTGTTCATCAGCACCACCAGTACCAGGAGCAATGTCGGTCGTATTTCAGGAGCCACCCCTCGCCAAATTTGCATTAAGAGCTATGTAGCCCCAGATGTAATGCATTCACTAGATTGCATTACTAAAAGTATTGATAAAGAGTCTGTCCTCGTGGTGTTCGAAAGCAAACCCACACCAAGCTGAATATTACGACTGCCTACTGACAAATTATCGGCTGGCCGGCGGCCGGCGGCCGGCGACCGGCTGTTGCGCCGACTCCACGAGGGCTGTCCGGGGGCGAGACGAGCAGCCACAACTACCTTTGAACAGTGAACGTGAGTGCTTCGCAACAAATACTACAACCAAATCTGGTAGAAATATAAATGTAAATAGTATGTCTACTTATGGGCGAAGAAATCATAGCTTGAAACGGCCTATCGAGACGCCATTGTTCAAAAGCATGGCGGTCAGGCCGTTCATGTGAGCTTCTTTCGTCTATCCGGGAGCAGACCCACTCGATCTTCATCCTGGCTCGTGATAAAGAAGTTGGTGAATCAGTGGTCAGCGTCAGCTCAGAAGCACCCAGACTGGTTCTCCAGTTTCTCAGACTGTGTCCTTGGTCCATCAGACAAGATCTTCAGTATTCCAGGCTGGGTCGCCAGCTTCCCCGATTGATTCTTCAGTCTCCGATACAATATCCTATTCTTCAGTCTCCTAGACAAGGTCCTATTCTTCAGTCTCCGAGACTAGGTCCTTTGTCCACGGACTGGATCGACAGCTCTCTAACCGTATTGCCCAATCATTAGATAATATCTGCTGATGTACTGATTGTTACATCAGGTGGCAAATGTGTGATGATTGGATGGATTCCAGAATTGATAAACTGACGCAGTACCTTGAGTTACTTTCATAGCGACCCATTCGCAAGATTGAGGTCCCGACATAATTTGATCTACCACTTCGGAGTACATAGACATGATGCATACTTTTTGGGGTCGGGCCAAGAAAACGGAATGGAGAAGACGAACAACAATTTGGACCGTTCGGTTGGGTTCTTCAATTTAATCTGTAAATTGGCTTTTGAAATAATGCTTGGGCAACAAAGACAATTCCAATAGTTTCATTTAACAAAATTTAACAATCGTGACCTATTTTCTTCCGGCATCTGAAAGGATACAAAGCATGTACCTAAAGATCTTAGTTCACAGTATCCACACAATGCCGTGCGTGTGGCACAGTCTCGGTGGTCTCCCAGACTGGACATCCAGAACACCCGGCCGTGGGTGTGGCACCGTCGCGGTGATCTCCCAGACCGGATGGAGCCACCGGACCGGATGAACGGCACGAGCCGATGGCGGAGACCCAGTCGGAGGCGCTCCCCTCTGACTCACGCAGCTAGTGGTCCAGAGCAGGCCGATAGCTACGACAAGGCGCACCTATGTCGTCGACGCGAGCCACGGTGCAGCCGCCTGATGTGGCGATGCGTGCGACGGTAACGGGCCCGACACACCCCACAAAAACCGCCGTCATCGCCGCGATCACCGGCCGACTCTGACAATGGTGATGTGCCACAGGTCGGCTCCCAGTAACAGTGGCGTGCCACAGGTCGGCTCCCGGTAACAGTGGCGTACCACAGGTCGACTCCCGATAACAGTGTCGTGCCACAGGTCGGCTCCCGGTAACAGTGGCGTGCCACAAGCCGACTCCCGATAACAGTGGCGGGCCACAGGTCGGCTCCCGGTAACAGTGGCGTGCCACAGGCCGACTCCCGATAACAGTGGCGTGCCATAGGCCGACTCCCGATAACAGTGGCGTGCCACAGGTCGGCTCCCGGTAACAGTGGCGTGCCACAGGTCGGCTCCCGGTAACAGTGGCGTGCCACAGGCCGACTCCCGATAACAGTGGCGTGCCACAGGTCGGCTCCCGGTAACAGTGGCGTGCCACAGGCCGACTCCCGATAACAGGGGAGTGTCACAGGCCGACTCCCGATAACGCGGCGTGCCACCGGCCAGTACCAATAAGTGGTGACGTGCCACCGACAGACTCCAACAGCGGTAACGTGTCATCGACAATATTGACGTGCCACCGGCCAGCTTCCATAAATGGTGACGTGCCACCGACAGACTCCAACAGCGATAACGTACCATCGACAATAGCGGCGTCCCACCAGCCGACTCCGATAGTGATGGCATGCCACCGACAGACTCCCAACAGCGGCAACGCGCCATCGACAACGGTGGCGCGCCACCGGCCGACTCCGACGACCGCACGCGCTAGCCGGGTGGGCTTTTTGTCCGGCGCATTTCCCGTGCCAGTCAGGCAAGAAAAAGCAGCACCACGAGGAACACACTCGTGTCATCACATACGGTCATTAAGCTATCGGCTTCTTATAGATAACGGGACTTCACGTTGTAAAATATCGTCTCATGATGAATTCAAACATTCTATCAATAACACCACCAAAGGATATTACGGATAATGTCATTGCCAGATAACCACATGGGATTGGACAGTCCAGTTATATCAACAGCCATATATTGGCGGGAGTAAGTTATATTTCATGACTACAAAAATCGCTGCAAATTTCCATCCGCATATATAACATAGACTAACAAAAGACAATTGTCTGGCTAATCAGCGTGGCTATTTTGGAGATTGTGCACGTCGAGCACTCTGTACTGGACTGGACTGGACCGTAGCATTGTACGTGACGCACGACCTCACAAGGATCAGCTTTTTTCGGACATCGAGGAACAACACGAAAACTGACTACGGAAACGCCAAGAATACCATGGGAACATGATGAGTTTGGAGCGAGTATCAAATGTCAGTGGACCAGCAGTCGGGGTGAATGCACGAACCGCACGTGAGAGGAGCGTATTCGTACTGACGAGAACTCCAACAAGGACGATGCTGGACATGGATAATTATTCGTCTGGTCGAACTGTTGACCCAATATTCCAGCACCTACGCCAAAGATATCCTGAAACCCTACCGGGAAGGCCAATCTACAATGCATCAGAACGCAACAGGAAGAGGGCCAGACCGGAACGTTAGCACCATTATATTATGTCAGTATAAAGTGTCACTGGGAGAGCTGTACCAGCGACGACAAGGGTTGAAGGGACGGCGTGGACGAGCGAGGACAATGGTTGAAGGTACGGCGTGGACGAGTGAGGACAATGGTTGAAGGTACAGCGTGGACGAGCGAGGACAAGGATTGAAGGTACGGCGTGGACGAGCGAGGACAATGGTTGAAGGTACGGCGTGGACGAGCGAGGATAAGAGTTGAAAGTCCGGTGTGGGCGAGCGAGGACAACGGGTTGGAAGTCCGGTGTGGACGGGTGAGGACAAGGGTTGGAAGTCCGGTATGAAAGAATGTGACTCATCGCATGTCGGTCATGGAGGCACCGCCTGCGTCTATAGCCATGAGCCTCCAAGCACGCATGAGGAGCTAAGGAAACCTCATACGGATAGTCATCAGACTGAGGCACTAAAAACACCGATAGGACATGTTCCCTTCTGGAGGTTCGACCAACAAGCCTCCGGATTACAGTCCAGCCATCTGCCGACTGAGCTCACCGGGCCGGCTGGTGACCAGCTGCGGCTTCAAATCCACAACATGCTGTCCGGATGCGCGAAGCGCCGCAACAACACCCTCTCGTTCGGCAAAGATCGTGAGTGATTCAGAAGAAATATTGCGATACAGCTGAGCGAAGTCACAATGCATAGAGAACTGATGCTAAATTAAGAAGGCAGGAGTCACCGTGATAAAAAGTGTTTAAGGCTTCCGAAACGTGGGTCGAGACGAGCCGGTCGGGCCGAGTCCAGTCGTGGTACTAGTCGAGTTGCTCATATGAACTTCCTCTCATATACGCAAGTTAACCTGCTACAGCTTCACCCTCGCTAACAACGGAGTGCTCAATCACCTGACCTGACCTGTTCCAGAGCAGTGGCGACGTCGTGAGTCGGGGGTTCCGATCGACACGACTTTGAGTCAATTTATAGGCAGACACACATCGTCAGTATTCTAACAATGTCTGATGGCAACATGCCAAGTAAGGTATCGCTGTGCCCTTTCAGCTGAGGGTAATCTTTTAACGAGCACATTGTAGATGGAAAGAGAACGTCCACACGACAACCCAGGCAAGGAGTCAGGATACAACAGGGTGCATAGTGCAGGTCAGGGTACAACAATTCGACTCGCTTACTGCCCTCATTCGAGACCCAGCAAGGAAAGGTGTTTCCCAGCAAGGGCATCGTGCCGGAACGAAACGGAGAAAACGGAACGGGAGATGAAGTACATGAACGGAACATAGATAGATAGATAGATAGATAGATAGATAGATATATAGATAGATAGATAGATAGATAGATAGATAGATAGATAGATAGATAGATAGATAGATAGATAGATAGATAGATAGATAGATAGATAGATAGATAGATAGATAGATAGATAGATAGATAGATAGATAGATAGATAGATAGATAGATAGATAGATAGATAGATAGATAGATAGATAGATAGATAGATAGATAGATAGATAGATAGATAGATAGATAGCTGGGTAACGATAACTAATTGCTTTCACAACCAAAAATTGCTAGAAATTACAGTTATACATACGCAAACCAACGGTGACAGGCATTGTTTCAGACTTGACAAAAACACTGCAAACACTGAGCCAGTGGTCAGATTTGAACTGTCAGCCTTGGCTTTGAAAGTAGACACCTAGAAACGCTACCGGTCGATCTTGAAGACTTTCTTGATAAGACGCCCAGATAAATAATTACATGGATAACCGGAAAAAGCATAATAAGTGGATTTCACTTTCCTTTGACTGCAACTGTTAACATCTGATTAGCATGGCCGTCGTAAATACAGTTAGGTATATGCATACAATTGTAATCGTGGTTAACTTGACCAAATAAATATATGACATCTTTTACATGGAAAGTTTTGAACGTGGGACATAATATATAACAAGGACATCGTTTCCTAAAACAATGAGCCTTACTCTTAAACAACAAAAGCTTTACATAGAACACGCAAGCACATAATTCCTTTCTGGATAGCGATGATCTAAATATGTAAAGTACACCCCTACATCTGATGAAGCAAGGCTTTTTCAGTACACCCGGTAACCTTTCGTGATATGGACTTCCAAAGTTACGACTGGTGGTTCCAATCTGACAAGTATCTGCTCTTGGTTATATTTGCTGTCATGTCCGTAAATACATCGACCACACACAAGACCCAATGCTGTCTACCGCTCTCCACTCTCAGCCACCAGAAACAAGTACACCCCGACACACAGACTTCCAATCGCAAGCTAGACTGATGCTACCGTGCTACTAAGCTCCCTCCCACATCCGACGTCTCAACAGCTCTTGTTCTACTCATTTTGCACTACATGATATTTAATGCGATGCATGGTATGTATATTCCAGGCATGTTACCTAAGATCAGCACATGTGGAGATACCGAGTTCAGCATTTAAAACATGGCCAGTTGTTTCAGTATGCATAGAGAAGGGCTGTGTCGGTACCGCTTCACATATCTTTTGTGACTGACCATTCCTATCCATTGACGGTACGTGCACGTAGCAAACCACGGAGACAAGACACCTACCCGCATCACTGGCCATACGTAGGTAGCTTCCCAGGAACCAGTTAGGCTGATCTCTGTTGGCCCTTACCACTTCTGATCCGACCACTAGTCACCCACTTCTGATCGCCCCATCAGTAGTCACCTCGACTTCTGATGGCTCCTACCAGCAGTCACGCAGCGTTCTGATGGCTTCTACTAGTAGTTACTGAGCTCTGATGATCTGAGCTCAGCAGTCTTCCCGACTTTTCATGGCACCGCCATCGACTACCACGACGTCTGACAGTTTCTACCCGCTAGTCACCGTGAGTTCTGCTGACCCCTACTAGTAGTCAACCTGACCTCTGTTGGACCCTGTCAACAGTCGCCTAGACCTCTGTTCGCCCATACCAGCAGTCGCCTAGCCACTGTTGGCTTCTGCCAGCAGCTACACTGGCATTTGCTGCATCCAGGTAGCATATCCACCTTCAAAACCTGCCAATGCTCATTCGACTGACATTCATGCTAGGACCTGAGAAACCGCACGCTCGTCCTTGCAATCCGGCTGCAGATGGCAGTGGCACACTGTCTGGCTGGAGACACCACATGTACGTCTGGAGCCAGACGTCGACGCCCGACCACAGGCCGGCTGTGAGCGGCGCACCTACCTCCAGAACCTGGCTGTACGCCGAGCGCCACTGCTCGTCAGTGAGGACGGCATCCTTCAGCTTGGGAGCCGGTCGACCGTTCTCGCCGATGAAAGACATGAGCAGCACGTGCTGCTTGTAAAGCAGCGGCTGCGGACAGCGGATCTTGGCGCGCGCCAGCCGCCTCAGGTTGCACATCTCCTTCTCGGCCCACAGGTGGATCAGATGGCGCGGGTTCTGCCGACAGGACGTGCCGCGTATGTCAAGCCACACCTACATGGGACGGAGGCAGCGGGCGCACCGTTAGCGAATTCAGAATACCAGCGTGTGTTGGTCGATGGTGGGACTCGGCGTGTTTTCAACAAGCAGCTCCGGGCACCCGTTCTTACACACACAGCGGATTGGGGGGGGGGGGGAGAATCTGTCCCGCCTGGTTCAGAACGCAACATTTGAGTCGGTATCGTCTGCCACAATATCCTGTTTTCCGCTCACAGTTTTTAGAGACATAGATCTTCGAAATCAACCGACGGTTAAAATACCAGCAAAACCAGAGTCTTACGCTATGTCGTGCCTATGGCGCCAGACAGACAGACAGGCAGTGAGTGGAGCTTTGAAATGAGAAGCTCTACCAGCTAAGCATTCCACGTAAACGCATCACAAGCTTGGTCGAGGTTTCGAACAAAATGGTCCACCAACCTGCAATGTCTGCCCCGATTGAGCAAGGGTGACCAAGCATACGACCTCACCGGTCTCGCCTCACATTTCCTCTCGGATCGCTATGAACGTTTCGAATCGCTAGGATCAGAGTCTAGCGAATTTGCTGGCTTAAGTTCGACTTCCTCTTGGTGTCCGAGATCTGGTATGTGCATATGTGGGGGGCGGAGCAGGATCCCCACTAGAGGTTATAAGCGGCATCCATCCACTGTGCGTTTTCACCTATTTTATGACTCCTCTTTCACTCGCAAAGCGGACCTAAACTACACCCCACTCACAAAAGGCATACAGCACATATCCTAGCCCACTACCCCACACCCTCCTTCTCTCCTCCTAAAAGCTCGAATTATAATCACGCCAAATCCCCCGCCCAGGCTGAGAACCTGCCCGGTTGAGAATGGTATGGAGAGTATAGCCATGAGCACTGCTTGTATTCGCTTGAGGACGATCGAGAATAGCATCAAAAGTTGGGATCAGGTTCAAGACTCTTTCCTCTCTCCGTCCATCATTCCGTGAGTTTGTTTGAAGATAAAAATAACAGCAGGAACATACAATTATAAGCTCTAGTCATTCCACGTGTCATTCTTGGGGAGGGGGACATAACAAGTTTACCAATGGGACCCACCACTCGTCCTGACAGGCCGAACAGCCAAATAACCCTCAAAAATCAAATAGCTGGGGATGGTTCACGTCCGTATCCTGACTCTTCCACCAGTTGTTCATGCTCGACAGCCTATAGTGCAAAATGGAAAGTTATTCACATGTCTGGAGATCCTGTCTTTGAAGCGGATGTCTGCTTTGATGTATTTCTCGCGAGTCTTGAACTCATTCAGAGCAGTTCTGAAGACTTTCAGGGCGCATTCCTCCGGAATCTCCATTTCATCGGAGCTGAAATGTGAAAAATAAATAGTATGAAATTGCACAGAGCTGTTGCCAATTGTACAAACCAATCACTACACAAGTAGCGCAACAAAGTATTGTACGACTATAATTCGCGTGTGTCACGTGTGTCGAATTAAGCAGAACCATTGTCAGTTGCACAGACCGAACACGTACGTACTGCAACGTTGATGACTGGCTCCAAAACTTCTTCGCTACGAAAATTTCAAGTACCACTATCAGGGAAAAGAAAACATTCATTCACTCAACAACGAACATTCCTTCAACAGTTTCTGCTGATCATCCCAAAGTCAGCCAACCACAGCCGTAAATTCAGCAGCTGGGCAGAGAAGAGACGGTTTAACACTCATTTAGGGGAAAAACATAACCTTTTCATTCAACCGATCGATAAATCAACAATATCGTGACTTAACCTCTTGGTGGAGGTCTCCCCGATTGGTATATGTCAATAAATCAATGTTAAACAATGGACGACGGAGAAAACGCCAGCATCAATGTCCCGAGTTTGATCCCAACCAGCATCACCGCATGTTCTACAGTTGCGATGATCGTCCGCATCAGAGATCTGATGCACCGCCTTCCAAATCGAACCGCCGACAACAACAATCGAACAGCCGACCCTAGGGTTGGCCGGGGGAAGGGGTCAGGCGGGGAGGGGAGGGGGTGCGCACCTGCCGCCCACCGCGTGGAACACGGTCGAGTCCTTGCCGACGCACGTGATGCCATCCAGTCGTTCCAGGACGCCCGAGTTGGTCAGCTTGTAGGCGATAATTCTGGTGGCGCTGTCCAACATCTGCCACGTGGCATGGTCATCCTTCCCGATCTCACGGTGCCGCTTCCGCTGGCTGTCGGCGCGAGCGTGCAGACGCAGAGTATTGAGCACCTGGCCACGGAACACAGTCAGTGTGTGGCACCTGGCCACGGAACACAGCCAGTGTGTGTCATCTGGCCACGGCACACAGTCTCTGTGTGGCATCTGGCCACGGCACACAGTCAGTGTGTGGCATCTGGCCATGGTGCACATTCAGTGTGTGGCATCTGGCCACAGCACACGGTCAGTGTGTGGCATCTGGCCACGGCACACAGTCAGTGTGTGGCATCTGGCCACAGCACACGGTCAGTGTGTGGCATCTGGCCACGGCACACAGTCAGTGTGTGGCATCTTGCCACGGCACACAGTCAGTATGTGGTATCTGGCCACGGCACTCAGTCAGTGACACACAGTCAGTGTGTGGAATCTGACCACAGTAAACAGTCAGTGTGTGAAATCTGGCCACGGTACTCAGTCAAGGTATGACATCTGGCCACGGCACACAGTCACTGTGTGGCATCTGGCCATGGCACACAATCAGTGTGTGGCATCTGGTCATGGCACACAGTCAGTGTGTAGCATCTGGCCATGACACACAGTCAGTATGTGGCATCTGGCCACCATACACAGTTAGTGTGTGGCACCTGGCCACGGTACACAGTCAGTGTGTGGCATCTGGCCATGATACACAGTCAGTGTGAGACATCTGGCCACGGCACACAGTCAATGTGTGGCATCTGACCACCGTACACGGTCAGTGTCTGGCACCCATAAAAATCAGCATCTGACGTACGTCACAGCCAGTATCTGGGGTTTGCCATGATCAGTATCTAGCAGCCGTTACATCCAGTATATTCCGCCCGTCGCCATCAGCATCTTGTCACGAGAATGGGTCATGAAAACCTTTGGGGAGGGGACTGCGGAACGCAACATCTCACTTGAAATCAATTTTAGCGTGACAGACACATACACCTGTTGATCGATATAATTATTGGGGCTAAGTATTTCCAGACAAATGGATCTCCCACTCCCTGCCGGCGCCCGTTACGGTTGCATAATTATCAGAAGTGATTTGTGTCGGTTCGATCTGATCCAAAAGAATAAAGTTCACAAAAATACATGGACGATTCACGAGAAATCGATTCACCAACAAAGTTAGAAATAGTTTCAACGGGGGGAAATTTCCTGGCTTAAGTTCACACACCTTGTTGTTGACCTCCATGTCGAAGCCGCCTCCATCACCGGTGCAGATGTTGGGCGGCAGGTCCATCACCTTGCAGGCGTTCCGCTGATCTGCCAGCTTTCTGTCGTGCTTTGTCACCATCTGATGTTTGTGCATGGTGTAGCCGCAGGGCGGAATCCGTGGCGCCATCCGCTCGCGTGCCTGTCGCAGAGACGGCAACCTCAGCCGTGATCTGGACCGGACGTCTGAGACGGCGCCATTAGCATGGGCTCCCACTCGTGGTCTGATCAGGCAGGAGGCCTGAAGCGGTTTTCTGAGTCGGGTTCCGAGCCAAAGGCATGGGGAAGCGGTCTGGGGTGAAGGGCCTGGGATGATTGTCTGAACCGGGGGTCTTGGCCAAGGGCCTGGGACGGTGGTATGTGCCGGGGGTCTGGGTGAAGGGAATGGGATGGCGGTCTGAGTCGGGGGTTTGGGCGATGGGTGTGGGACGGCGGTCTGGACCGGTGATTCAGACCGCCGCATCAGACCCTTCGTCTCAGATCGCGGGCCCAGGGTCGTAGTCTAAGATTTGAGACTAGGCCAGGATCTCACCCGTTGAGTGCGAGCTGGGGGCCTAAAATGGGTCTGGGTGTTTGAGGGGATGTCAGGTGGCGTTCTGGGCCATCGTCAGAGGCGAGGATTTGAGCACTCTTAACTCATAACCAATTTAGTTATTCGGTCATGCTCAGCTGAAATTTAGATACAAAATTCTTAATGAATGAATTTTAACACGGCTGCGGATCCAGTCAAAATAAAGTCAGCATTGTGTGCATGAGAAAGGTCTGAATTAAAGGAGTGGTCGGTTGCAGTGAGGGATAGGACTGTTCAGTCCGCAGGGGGAGGGAAAAGGGAATTACTCTCCCAGTTACAGCAAGAACCTGGAAACAATTCTGTGAGAAAGGAGGGTAGAAAGCATGCAGCTTCCCAGTCACAGCACGGGATGGGGACGACTTAGTTTCAGCTTAATGCGTCAGACTGAGGGGACAGGGTCCGGTCCCAGCACATACTGTCAGACGGGGGGGGGCAGGGTCCGGTCCTAGCACGTACTGTCAGACGGGGGGACAGGGTCCGGTCCCAGCACGTACTGTCAGACGGGGGACAGGGTCCGGTCCCAGCACATACTGTCAGACGGGGGGGGGGACAGGGTCCGGTCCTAGCACGTATTGTCAGACGGGGGGACAGGGTCCGGTCACAGCACGTACTGTCAGACGGGGGGGACAGGGTCCGGTCCCAGCACATACTGTCAGACGGGGGGGGGGACAGGGTCCGGTCCTAGCACGTACTGTCAGACGGGGGGACAGGGTCCGGTCCCAGCACGTACTGTCAGACGGGGGGACAGGGTCCGGTCCCAGCACATACTGTCAGACGGGGGGGGGACAGGGTCCGGTCCCAGCACATACTGTCAGACGGGGGGACAGGGTCCGGTCCCAGCACGTACTGTCAGACGGGGGGAGGGTCCGGTCCTAGCACGTACTGTCAGACGGGGGACAGGGTCCGGTCCCAGCACGCACTGTCAGACGGGGGGACAGGGTCCGGTCCCAGCACATACTGTCAGACGGGGGGGGGGAGGGACAGGGTCCGGTCCCAGCACATACTGTCAGACGGGGGGACAGGGTCCGGTCCCAGCACATACTGTCAGACGGGGGGGGACAGGGTCCGGTCCCGGTACGTACTCTCAGACGGGGGGGGGGGGGGGTAGGGTCCGGTCCCGGTACGCATCGCTAGCCACACCCACCTCGAACGAGTCCCACTCGCGTGTGCGGTCTGCGTCGTCGTCGTAGTACTCTTCCTCCGACTCAGACTCGAATATTGGGAAATTCTTGGAGCGCAGCCTGTAGTTCTCGAAGCTAACGCTAACTGCAACACAGGTTTTCATTAGTCGCTGGCTAGGGGCCCTGGTTAGCACCCCCGGTCGGGATATCATGTCACTTCACATCACGAGTGCAGGGCAGTGTCTAGGGTTAGAGGTGGGGGCAAAAGCTACCGGGTCCACATCATAGAATAAGCTATGAGATCTCGTCAGAGGTCGGGTAGATTTCAGGCCGCATGCTCATGGTTTCACACAGGAACCAGGGCATAACGCTACGGAATGTACCGTTGGGTATTCACGCCTGAAGCTGTTGCCTGTTTGCGAGTCCAAAGATACCATATTGTCTTCCTTGGCTGTTGCTTATTTATATATGGATATCACACAACTTCTTTGCATCGCTCTATTTCTACTTACATTTTAGTTTCTCTTCATTTTTGGCGTGCATTTTTTAGTCATGAGGTGTTATAGCCTGCTTCGGTTAGGTATTTGGGCTTGGGGATGCATCGACTGCGCCGGTCTTGACTTGACTAGAGGCCAATGGCCCGATGGGGTGGGGTGGGGTGGGGGGTTATGCGGTGGAGGGCACATCCATCCTACTGGTCATTATTTTGCTTTAGCATGTCGTGTTCACTGCTCTTCCCCTGAATATAAATTCCGTCTACAAATCTGCAGGGTTTAATTACCACTTTGTGTTATCCGAAGTGAAAAATCCCGAAAGTACCAGGCACAATTGGCTGGAGGAGATGATGAATTAGGCACGTTAAAGATATGTCAGAGGTAGACAATAAACAAACAAAAAAAACATGCTTTTGGTTGACATATGGTACATGAGATGAACCAGATGCAATAACCATGGAACAGGTTTGTAAACCAATACCTCTGGACCATGGTTCTTGCATTCGCAATCAACCTTCGTCCGTCTTCGATATTCCTAACCACGCACCGGGAGCTGGATTGACAGGACCCCTAGCCGTTGCCAAACCGAGGGTAGTGCAGCGATGCGAAAAAAAACAGGCGAGCGCTTGCGATTGACAGTGATGGATTCAGGTCATGTCCCCAAGAGGGTTGGTGTTAGGCAAACATTTACATTTTAATTCATTTTACAGAATCTAGGGAACATTTTTTTGAAAACTTGTGTACATCAGTTATTCGGCTCAGAGCAAGCAACATTAGAGAACATTTTCTGTCAAAATTGGTGGACATTTTTGAAACTTGGTCTTCACAAGAAATCACCGAATAGCCGTCTGCACCCGCCAATGACAAATAGCACAAGCTTTGCGAAGTTTGGAATTGCTGGTGTTCCAGGTTCGGCCAAAGGTCAAAATTCGCAACTGGTTAGATTGTTCTGAATTCGAACGCTAATTCACGAAACGCTAATTCACTGCACCTTGCCAGCTTTATAGTTGTATTGACAATAGATTCCGAGGTCATGAAATGTTAATGCAGCCAATGCATTCGTTCCAGGGGTGAAACACAATCGGTGTCGGATCGTCAGCCAACACAACAACGAGATTTCATTGGCCACAATTATATGCACTCACTGTCGTTCCCACACATTACGTATAGAACCAATGGCCTCAAGCATCACAGGAAAAGAGCATTGCAGGTCATCAGGGTCCACTGAGGTCTGCTGGGCGGTGCTGAAACCAGCAATCCCGTCCGGATCGAGCGCCCGATCCAGCCAGATATGGGAAATTCGAAGAACCAACATCTAGTCAGATAATTGGGTCGGGTGCACATCCGGTGCATCCATATTTCATCATAACCATCTTGATTTCTTCGCTATTCGTCCTCGCTACCGGTACCATTTGCAAGTTCCACTTACATGCATGCATTTATCTATGTATGTATGCTATGTATGTTTGTATGTATGTTTGTATGTATGTTTGTATGCTATGTATGTATGCTATGTATCTATGTATGTATGTATGTATGCTTTTAAAAATATGGAACTGATAATACATCTATATTGCAAAGTTGTTTGAACACCAAACACAAAGTTCCAGAAAGAACATCAATGCACAGGTGAATTGATCACATCAAAGTGACAGTTTGCAGGTGCAGGCTACCAGAACAGTCTGGTCGATAACACATGTCATCCCATGACTGGTAGTGGTAGATGACCTGAAAACAGGAACAGGTCAACCTGGTCTTCGTACCACTACCGTATACCAGCATGAAGGTAAGGCAAACTTTTCGAGCAAAAAAAGACAAAAAAGCACTAGTGAACGGTAGCAGTCGCCACCTTAGCTCTGCATGACCCAGTTGATGATTCTTAATCTGTACATCTGGATCATGGCCAGACAACATTGGCTGCTACCGCATCTTTCCACAGGATCAAGACGACTCCTGCAAAAAGCACCAGCCTATGCTGCCAACACACTGCCCAACGGAAGTCCAACACACCGCTGACCGGGCCGGAACCAGTTGCCGACGGTGCGAAGCGTCAGACGCCGGCGCCGCTCACCTTTCGAGTGACCGTTGAGCTTGAGCTCCTCACGGTGGAGCTGCTCGTCGCTCTCGCGGTCCAGGCAGTCCTGCATGTACTCGGCCAGCAGCCGGTCGCTGCTGACGTCCTCCGACGGCAGCACCTCGACGCACTCGACGGTGACCGGCGCCGCCGGCGAGCCCACCGGACCCAGACCCACCAGCTGGTTCTCCCTGCGGCGCCCCGCACGACCAGTGAGAAGTGGCACCGGCGGCCGCCCCAGTGCGACACAGCTCGGCCAACTCGGCACAGTGTCCTCGTTCGGCGGTTGCTTACGTCGGTAGGCTGCCATGTTGAGACGATTGGTGGTTGTGGCAGTTGGGCGGTTGCTGTGGCGATCTTAGTCATTGATGGCGATTGGCGGTTGGCGGTTGGGGGCAGTTGCAGGCGGTTGGTGGCTTGAGACGTTTACCGAGCATTGCAGGGACTGCCACCTGGCATTATTGGCCGAGGCAAAACCTTTAGCTTGATTCCATTGGCATACTTCCATGCATTTTGAAATATCAAACTGAAGAAAGCAAATTACAAATAACGTTTGACCCGCCGTCGATTCTGCATGCCAACCCTCAATTAAAAACCTGCAAACCATGTAATTTCTTCACCATTGTATATCATCTATTAGACATTTCCATTTCACTTCATTCAGTCTAGTCTGGTTTGATTCATTTTGGAAATTCATCAATTAATTAATCAATTAATTAATTCATTCATTCATTCATTCACGCATTCATTCATACTGAACATACACAAAACATACATTAATCAATTTGCTTGACCTCTGTCATATTCTTCATTGCCATCAGACAAAACATGTGGAAAGGGATAAGACTGTTCCAAATGTTACACCTAGTTGATAAAAGTGATCTTGTTTTGTCAGTCAGGTGCAAAATAAATTGATACTCAACATATTTTAATCTGATGGAGCTCACATGAGTAGAGACAGACACAGGAATTGGTCCTGCAGTGGCAGTGGCTTGATTCAATATCCAGTCTGCACAAAAGGATGATTACTGAATTCCTTGAGAAGATGAGGGACACATTCAAAGGAGATAACACACACACTCAACAATTGCATGATAATGCAGAATTAATGCTTAGGGGCAGGTCAACAACAATGTCATTTTGCACCTACATCAATGGTTACAGGGAATCTAAAAAGTTATGTCCTTGAAGTAATATTGCTTTCAGTTGAGTATGGGTTATCAAGGATAATATACTACATCAAAGTTTGCTTGTTGAAGGAATGCAATGATTTGCTTCCTGCTGATATGCATATTCTGAACACTGTTTGTCTTTCCTTTATGCCAAAGGCCATGAGCAGTCTAAAGAATGGAGCACATGATGGTACTACCCCATGTCCAACCACTGATTTGCCATTGGCAATAGGGGTAATGCAGCTTTCCCATGTACTAGATTGGGCATTAGCTTATATTGCTTCCAAACAAACACCCACCATTGACTTACTTGTTTTGTAATTCTGTTGCCATCTGTTCTGACATCACATCATCCAGAGATGTAGCAGTCTGTCTTAGAGATCCCCAAACAGATTCTGCAGCCATCTGCAAGACACATATGAAGCTAAATTGAAAACAGCATATGGATGCACAAAACAAAATAAAGAGCAACAGGTAGACATATCAAAACAAATTAATTGTTATGGTTTTTCTGTTCATAAATCCAGTCCTTGACCAATCACTAGAGTATTTTTCCTATGACTTCATAAATATCAGGAAGTTTGATCACACATTGAACACAGCCAAGTGAGTTTCAGTATCACTGCAAAAATGCATGCTGGCTCCAAGGCAAAGTGCACTCTGCATTTGCAGAGGAAATGACTGGTTGCATCATGTTAGCCATATTCATAAGCATTGCATTGAAAAAGAAATTCCAAGAAACCAAAAATTACCCTAAACTGCAAATTTACTGGCTAGGTTAGGAATTTCACGTGAAAATGTTTTAGAAAAAGATATTACGTGCAATTCTCCCGTTCTTGAAAAAAAAATTGGGGCAGTCAGGTTAGATTAGGTTATCCTGCATCTTCTTATTTTTCCACATTATTTATTATGTTATATTACCCAGTTCCAAGACCCTTTCTTGGCACTATTTTGCATGCCAACCAAGAAGTATGCACTTGCAGAGGAAATGAGTGGTCACATCATATTAACCACATTAGTAAACATTGAATCGGAGAAGGAAGGGTATTATTGTGCTTTAAGGTGGTAACAAGACAAGTTTTTACACATTTGCCTCCATAAAGCAAACAAATCGGTTAGGTGTTAGGTTAGGTTAGCTTAGGTTTTTAAGTTGGATATTTTTTATTTAAAAAAAAAAAAATAGGGAAATTGTTTTACTTTAAAAGCAGCTGATGTTAGGTTAGGCTAGGTTGAGTTCAGTTTTATATTTTGAATATGTTCAGAAAATGAATTGCTGAAAATTTTCCAGTTTTCTGTTCCGCACATTTGTGTTCTCCAAAGGGAGGTTAACTGGTATTTCTGTCTTAAAGGGTGTTTTTGGAATTCTCGGACTTTTGTCCCGGAATATCATGTTTACTAACGTGATTCTGAAGATGCGATCATTCGTTTTCTCCGTAAATGCTTACGTCTCGGTTAACCTTAGCGATAATATCTATAATGCGCCATATATGCCACACCGCTGTTGTTTGCTGCATAATGTATCAATCCCTCACCTGGCACTTCTCAGACATGATTAAAGGGACATTGAACACTTCACGCAGTTGATTAAACACTTTTTCACGTCAAAAATGCTTAATTTCCGCCTCTTTGCCACATAGATGACACCACCACTATTTTACCGCAACAGCGAAAAAACTAAACAGAGCACGGCTTGCGGATGTGATGTACGGATGACGTCACGATAAATATTACGCTTGTTTTTAAATTATAATATATGAGTTTATATTAGTTTAGATAAGAGTAGATTGTATTACGTTAGGTTAGGTTAGGTTTTCCTATTTAATTATTAATTATCATACTGCTTGTTGGAAGTCGTGAGGAAAGACGACGAGACCGAGCAGAAGCCGACTCTTTTAAATATCACTTTGCGGTCAGTCACGATAAACATTACGCTTGTGTTTTTAATTAAAATATATGAGTTTATATTAGTTTAGATAAGAGTAGATTGTATTGTGTTAGGCTAGGTTAGGTTAGGTTAGATTTCCTATTTAATTATTAATTATCATACTATTTGTTGGAAGTCGTGAGGATAGACGAGACCAGGGTCACAGGGGTCACTTTGAGGTCAACAGTTCGAAAATGGCTTCGGTGTGTGTAGGTTGTGATTCAGTGCCATATGATATAATCAAACTTTGCTATAAGGACAACCAAGTGAGCTTAGACTTCCTTAGACGCCACGGAGTTCTTCCTGCCGGAGTTGTCTGCTCTAAGTGTTCCAAGGCCTGCAGGTTGCAGGAGAGTAGGCATCGGTGGGAGTGCACCGAGACGTTTAGTGTCGCCAGAAGGAAGGAGAAGAAGAGGTGTGGGTTCGTCACAAGCGACTACAAAGGAACTTTTCTCGACGGAACCCGCCTGGAACCGTGGCAAGTTGTGTTTTATTAATCTGTGGTTAGATAAAGCCGGGACCATCTCATTAAGGTATGTGAACGTTTGTAGCGTTAGCCAATTGAAGCCTCAGTCCCATGCCTGACGTCATCATACCGTACCGACGTGACTATGACGTCATCGTTCAAATTGAAAAGGAAGCATTTACGGAGAAAACGAGTGATCGCATCTTCCGAATCACGTTCATAAACATCGTATTCCGAGAAAAAAAATCCAAAAATTCCTAAAACACCGTTTAAGAAAAATTTACCAGTTAACCCAGGTTAGGTTAGGTTTTGTTGCATTTTTATGTTATTCGAAAACAATTTATGCCAAGTTACATAAATAAAAACCCCTTTTTGGTATTATTTTCGTCACAACTTGGAAAAGTAAGCATTTGCATGGAAAATGAGTGGTCCCATAATCTTTGGCACATTCACAAACATTGCAGTGGAATTATAAATGCCAAAAATTCATAAAACACCTTAATGCACAAATTTACCAAAATAATTTATAAGAAATCCAAAATTATCTTAAAGCACAAATTTACTGATAGGTTTATGTGGTGCTGATGAGGATGATGCAAAAATTGATTCCAATTCAAAAGCAAACATTTGCAATGGTATCAATGGTCTAAATATCTGAATGAGATTCCAAAATGTATTTCCACAATATATACCTAGGTAGGTAGGTACCTACATAGGAAGGTACCTACTCCCCCAAATTCCACCTCAGGTTTCCAGTAAAAGTTACACCATGTTCCTGAAAGACCATCACAATCTTAGAGATGTGCTCATGAGTGGTCCCATCATCTTCACAAACATTCACATTCACAAACATTGCAGTGGAATGATAAATTCCAAGAATTCATGAAATTCCTTAATGCACAAACTTACCAAAAGAAATTCTAAGAAATCAAAAATTATCAAATTAAAAATTTACTGATAGGTTTCTCTGGTGCTGATGAGGTTGATGCAAAAATTGCTTCCAATTGAAAAGCAAACATTTACAATGGAATAAATGGCCTCAATATCTGAATCCGATTACAAAGCATATTTCTACAATAGGTATATACCTACCTACCTAGGTAGGTACTCCCCAAATTCCACCTCAGGTTTCAGGTAAAAGTCACACCACGTTCCTGGAAAACCATCTCAATCTTAGCACAAAAATACCCCAATAACTTACCTTCAGATTTTACGAGGTTCCTAGGTAATTAGCCAAGTAAAGAAAATGTAAAATGAACTACAACAAACACCAGCAGATCAGAAAGCAGAAGCGAGGCTTTCCGTCTGTTCCGATAGGAAGTTGTACCACTTGGGATAGGCAAAGCAGCAAAACCCGATAAGAATGTAGAATTACACCTTGGGAAGCCGAGCACCGCCTGCTATGTAACACAGCACAGTTTGGGAACGTAAAAAGAAATACACAAAATTTAGCTCTATAGTCTGGTCTCCCCGCAAAAAAAAACACCCGATACTGTTCCACAGAAAATTCCCACGCGCGGGCCCAGTGAAGCCGCGCCTCCAACTCAGAGCACCCAGCCGCCCCGAGCGCCCGACAGGCCCTGCGCCCGAACTCAAACACCTCAAAGCACAAATACCTCGCGTGGTGCCATCCGGTTCTTTCAGCATAGATCTAACGTGGAGACCACCAAAGCCACTGCCACTGCGAATTTGTGAGGTATGAGCAACAGCTGATTCAAGTGAATAAAAAGCTGTGAAGTCCCCGTCCTATCTCTCAACATGGAACAAATTTGTTCAGCTTTTGCTAAGTAGTAGGTCCTAAAGAGGGTTCATAAATACTCATCATTTTCTTCCGAATTCATTGGAAATTAATATTCCATAAAAAAAACTTCTACAAATTTACACTTTATTATTCCGAAATGGCATGGTCTGGTGCTGGCGCGTCGTTGATTGAAGTAGAACTTTGGCAAGTCTGAAACCATAGTTGTATATGTTTCCGTGTTGGCACGCTGAATTACATGCAACTGAACATGTATCTTGGTACCTCCATGCAACTGAAGCTTCTTTTCAGCATCAGTAGTACAACCGGCATAACGAGATAATTATGATATCTCGGAGATGTTGATGCTGAACAGCATCATCTAAGATTACAATCGTCGCTAGTGGTTTCTAGGAAAGAATATTGCGTACAGAAACAAAAATAAACAAAGAGTTTTGAACATTTCATAATGAATGATTTTGTGTGCCAAGACCAAGATTTAGGTGAGTCTTATTTATCCCTGGATATGTGTCATGACTCCACCAAAAATATACAAAGATTTCGTGCCATGTTGAGAGATCGGGCTGTCCACGGTTCTTCTAGACACGGCTACCGAGCTTGAATCACCTGTTGTAAGATTGTGTTTGGGAGGCCACCTGGCAATGGCTTTGGGAGTCTTCATTTTTTAAGAGAACAACTCTACCTAACATTTCTACTGTCTTGCCCTGACCAGTAGAACCGCGCTGGGACCGCCGCTACAAGGTGTTGCAATATCTGACAGCCAATCAGAATGGAGTAGTGTCAACAAGTCACATCAATTGGCTCGACACAAGTGTAAGGTATCTTCATCCGAGCACTCATTTTCGAACTCTGATCTAACTGACCGATTTACATGGCACAGGTCACCGCGGGCAAATGTATCAGAGGCGTATCCAGTGCCCCCTAGCAACTAAAAATACCATAGATAAAACGAAAATTTTGAGATATTCAACCCGCGAACTCTAAATTTTCATTACATTTTTGGGGGTCGGCCGCATCCTTAGAAAATGCAGGTTGATCCACTGATTTCTACCCAGGTGTCCGTCGCCGTTACCTATGTGGTGCATCAAAGATTTTGTTCAAAATGGGAGGGAGTCTTTGCTGAATGAATCAGAATTTCTTCAGAGAGCGCCTCAAATTTCAAACTTGATACGAAAATTTGAAGCAGGCGGAAAAACAACGTCAAAATAGAGTTAAGTCGCCGAAACCGAGAGACGAGAGCTGATTGATGGCAAAGGGACACAGTGTCACCCCAGTAGGTACCTGATCTTGTATTCTGCACTGGATTTTATATGGAGTCCCCCCGCCCCACTCCGACTTCTCAATATAGTGCGGGACCCCATAGCTCGTAGATGTGCGCATTGGCCTCCCCGATTTACCTATCTTTCAAAACATCGTCCATGCTCAGAAGCACATATATCCCTAAATCTCAGAGAATATGCAGGTATCCGACACGTCCGTTCGTGCCATTTTTAATTTGTGCAACCTCACTAGTGTGCAATATATTGCACACTCATGAGGCTCGGAACAAATTCAACCGATTGCCCACCTTAGATATTGTGCATGCAAAGCGCATTGTGAGGCCTCACTCAAGGCTGAAGACGGGCTCCACCAGTTTAAAATATCAGAAAATACGATTTTTGCAAGAATTGTTGCAATCTTAAAAACCCACGATATCTGCAATCTTATCACCAGTGGCGCAGCCAGCACTTTCTTAAGGGAGGCCGAGGAAAAAATAAGCAAACGGCGAAAGCTTCCGGCGCGCTGAAAATTTTGTTTCTCGTGTTGAAAAGCTCAACATGTATCGTTTGATCTAGTATATTTTTGTGTGCTAAGGGGGAGGGGATGTCCCCACCTTGGCTGCGCCTTTGCTCAGCACTACAGCAGTAAAAGCTGGCCGCCCGAGGTGGGCAATTTTCCTGTCGTTCCATTGTGTTAACCTTTTTATTTCCATGAAGAAGTGAGACATATCGGGGTGCGCCCCATTTGACCATTCCCTGGGTTGGCCACTCTTCACCACAGGGTTAAACTATTGGTTTTTCGTTAGGTGTGAGATGTCGAAATGAGCACAGTAGGATGTCGAAGTTTGACATGGAATTAGTGTCTTTTAAAACGCTTTTGATGTCTTTCAGACTCAAATTTGAACCAATCGTTTAGGTATTTATGACTGTACCTTTATGATTTGTTTTCAGATTCATAATTTAGGAAGACCTATATTCTGGATTGAGATAATAATACCTGCCATAAACAGGTATTGTATGCCATACCGCATCATAGGTATGGCATACAAACCTGAACCTGAAATTGCATTGCAAAATGTTCGTGTATCACCATTCCTTATCGAGAGCATGAACATGTGATTTATGAACGAGATACTGTTATAAGGGAAACACGAGGAATTAATAAGCACCAATCAAGGATCAGGATGTCGATACTTCTTGGACAAGGATGTCGATGGAGTGTTCAGAAAGTGGTATATTCCACTCTATTTCACGAATAATTTATCACTGCTTCACCAGGACCATAGTTAGCAACCTACTAAAAACTCCACTGTTGTATGGATCTAGTCTTCAATTTCAATTAACGATAGGCAAGATCAATCAGGATTTCGGCTCGTGGTTTTTCCTCATATTTTTCCCGAGATCCTGCAGGATCGAAGATTCAAAGTTTCTGATGAAGAATCCAGGAAAGTAGCTGGGAGCAGAGACCGATCCAGGAGTATGGTGAGGGGCGACCGAACTCTCCCCTTCCGACCCCTAGGACCTAAAATACGCACGGAGATGTGACGCATCTTCAGAATGCTGAAAATTCTTAGTCTGCCAGTCGCTTGGGGTTGGTTCCAGGAGTGAATGGACCCTCGCCTTTGCGGAAATGTTTCCTCCGCGTTAATTGTCTAGCCCTCGATCGGCACATGCATTAAATTGTGCGCCGGCGTCTTTCCCGTATTAAAACCTTCGACTATCCCACTTGACAGAGATGCTGTAGCGCGCGCACGGGCAGGACATTATTTCCTTCCGGGGGGGAGATCAGCGAAGGCTCCAGTACATAAAAAGAGAAAACAATCAGCTCACTGCATTGTAAGTTGTAACCCAAGGCCGCATACAAAAATCGCTTAGTGATGATCCTCAACACCCCGAACTAGTACCAGTCATGCCTATACAAGGGATGACACTGAAGCAAGCATGATTTCATACTGGCTATAAAAAGCATTGCAACCATGTGTTATAGCTATGAAGTTCACGTGTCGCCGTTTTCAGTTCTCGCCCATAGGCAATTGCGCATCATTCCGACAGCCACCAGCTACTGGGTGATGTATATTGTTGTGTGTCGAAATGATGTGATGAGTTCAATCACATAGGCGAACGGCAATGGCGAGCCAAAAAGTACAACGCGGGAAGACATATCACAAATGAGCCCTCTGGGCCATTGTAAAACAGATTATTTACATCAAATAAATAGCGCTGTCGCGCCCCGACCCTTCCCATTCGGCAACGGAGCCAGCCATCCGCGCCCGCGCCTCCCCTACATCTACGAAGCACAGTGCAAAATCTAACAGCGACTACAGGTACAAGCGGGGGGGGGGGGGTGGCCGGCGACAGGCGCGGGCCTATCACGGCACGGCACCGCCGACAGCGCGAGCTGCCCGGGCGGCCACATGTGCACCACTGGGCGCTGATCGTCCGTCAGCGCTCGCCAACCTCCCATCCTGAGCTCCCAGCCAACACCCTGCACCTGCCATCAACGACAAAAACGGCACTGCCGGGAGCTCTTACACACATAAAACAACATGCCACTGCTTTTGTACCATTTCGAGGAGCGTTGACCGGGCTCTGCCGTGACGTAGTTTTGGCCCAGCGAGGGCTACTATATCAACACAACTCAACTAAAAAGCGTCCAATGCAACACTCTTGCTAATCATGCATTCAAGCTGATTTTTTTTAACGAATATCACCATAAACGTACATCTGAGCCAATCACCGTTGTCAGATTAGTTTGCAAGCAATCGTTTCTCTTTAGCAACAACGGTCGATCAGCTGGTATAAAAACGAAAACCGTTAATATCTGGCACATACGGCATGCATTGGACGCAGCGCTCACTTCCGTTACCGGACCCACCCGTCACAAGTCGATCCAAGTCTGAGCACGAACACAAACACAAAAGAACAACGAAATGCCCTGCCGCCGCCGTGCGGGCTCACATTCTCCGGGCGGATCAGATCTGTGCATCGAAGTTACACCACCAACAGTCGTGCTCGCGCACTACGCACCGCCAGCGGGGAGTGAACGGGCCACTGGCCAGTCTGCCGCCACCCCTGCAGTGGCCGTCGCCTGGCAGTCGGGGCAGGCGGCCGTCACGAGCGGGTGCAGCCGGGGCAGACCGGGCAGGCGGCCCGCGGTCAGACGCGCGTCGGCCGGCGCCGCTGACGCTTGCCCGAGTCGAGCAGGTGCGACACGTCCACAGCCGGACCGGGCAGCCGCGCCAGCAGACGCAGCAGCACGTCGTCCAGACGGCGGTACTGGCGCGCGTGCTGCGGCACGTGCACACCGTCAGCCACATCGGTGGAACATCCACAGCAAAGCTGCAGTTGCATACTGCAACATTGCTTCTTTGAAGAGGAAGGCTGGTGTTGCAAGACACCCTACACCATGCCCACATCATGTACACTTAGCCAGGTAGTTGGTATTGCAGCCACAAATGTTGGTGCTGCGGCTGCAGAACACTCATTGCTGCGTTATCTGTCGGGGTCAGCGGCAGCGCACATACGGCCAGCAGCAGGCACACAACACCAGGGACACAACAACCTCAACAACCTAGAAAGGAGCCTTCGTGACAGGCGACACCCAAGAAAGAGCCCTGGGTTTTTTGTTTACGCGCATTCGACTGTTAGGTCATATGACGTTGCCAGCCTCTCACGCCGGTTGGTTGCGGGTGGACTCTGAAATCCCGACGGTTGTGGGATTCGAACCCATATCTCATGATCAAGAGTCGAATGCCATGCCGACTGAGCTGCCACGACCTCTAGCTGGCGATACTCAGTGCATTACGAATTTCCGAGTCGAGGGGTCGTGCCTTCTTCAGATGCAGACATTTTGTCGCTTAGAACACATTATTGCGAGACAACCTTACGAATCTCCTAAACAGTAAATGTGTAATTACAATCCCATACCGTGTTTTATTATCGTGAATAATATTCTTGCATGTGTGCACTACTACACTGCCGAATATGGTCATATATGCGAAGGGTGCCAATGGGCGACAGAACCAGACCCGTGAACGACACACAGCGTCACTATTCCATCTTTTCGAACCACCCCGGACCTCCACATTCTTCTCGGGTCCACATCATGCCCGCCACCCTCACCTTTTCCTCGGGTGTCTCCGGCTTCGTTGGCACGGTCGAATGCTTTGCCACGTCCCGAGCCGGCTTCAGCTTAGGTAGCTTCGCCGGTGCGTTCGCCTCTTCCTTTCGGCGAGCCTTGGCCTTTTCTGTGTTAATCTTCTGCGCCACCTCTTCTGCGTGGGGCTGCCAGGACAGAGGAAGGAGTCAGCAATCACTTGCGCCGAATACCGCACAAGGATGGGAGTAAGCACCCAGCACTGGACGAGACAAATTTTTGCAATTTGTGTATACCATATCATCTTCAAATAAAAAAACATCCAGTGGAAGCAAAAAAGAAAAAGAAATGAGGCCAAGGCGGACCACGGCCCGTCCATTTATGCAAAATGCAGGTTCGGCTCTACCCGTATCCAGGGTCGGCTCTCAGTCCGTAGCGACTGCCCGGACCAATTAGACCCCTGCTGAACAGGGCATTGTTCATCCGAAATCCATCGGTTACTAGCACAATGGCAGGGAGTTCAGTATATACCATTCGACTCCGTCTGCGGCAATGTGCCCCAATGGACGTGCACGCGGTTATTGTCAACTGCTGACTGCAGCAGTGTACACTGCCGCCGGCGTGCACACGCCGTACACCGGCGCGGCGCGCCCCAGCGCGCTACGCCACACGGCTGTGGTCAGCGAGTATCTGAGTAACCAAGTGACTTCACCCGCCCTAGGGCGGGAGCGATGTCGGTGTCGCGCGTTCAGACCCACGTGTCTTCCAAGGCTACTCTCAATGATGATGAATTAGAGATTAGGGACGCGTCGGCTACCAGGGTTATTGTGCGCCCAAAACTGTGGTTATACGCAATCTACAATGCTGTCATATTAGCCAGTTATTAATCCTCAAGAGCGGCGGTATATCACATCAAAGCGGGCTTGTTGAATTAATGCAAAATATTCCCAGACGCAACGACCTCAGAGTCGTTCCCTAATAGCGCACGCAAAGAAGTATCGGCGCTCAGCTGTTCTAAAATCCGGCATCGTAGCGGTTCCAACAGTAAACAACCTACCAAAACATGGCACACAGTAAGCAAATCAGAGCAATGTGGGCACAAAGGTCGGTCACCACAAACCAGTATGTAGCCATGTGTCACAGAGGAATGACCTATCCTCAATCGGCAGAGCATTACTTCCTCCCGTCGCGACGTTCGGTGTGAGGACTGTTACAGTCCCAGTGTCGGCCCCTTTGACAGAAGATGACATTTTTGTCGATATCATGTAGGAATTTAACGGCTCGTATAATCCTGCGGACAAGCCTGTAGTCCTAATTGAAGGCCTTCACTGCCCAAAGACTGCTCAGGGAGTCTGTGAAAACCACATTCTTTATGGATTAGTCATCCTGTATACAAATAAAGGGCTTGCAGATGGACACACACCACCCGGTGAACATCGGCAAGCATTGTTTTGGTGGCAATATGCCCCACAGGCAATTCTGAAGTTTCGGCCGCACGAGGCGCAAATCTATCTATACATAGATCCCGTTCCGCACTTTGGAACGGGGAAATGACTCACCGTGAAGGTGCGCGATATCTTGAGGCGAGTTTCGAATGTGTCAAACGCGAACGCCTTGGTGCAGATCGGGTGACGGTTCTTGGTGATCTTGGCAAACAGTCTGGAACGTAGTGACAAGTGTTTTCAGAGCAGCTCATTCCAATTGTATGCAATGTTGCAAGCGCACGGAAAAAAAGCTCATTGTTTCGGGTGTGCAGCGAAGTAAACACGAGATCATTGAGTAGTGCAGCCCAGGATATAATACATTAGACTTTCGCCTCTGGCAAACGAGAACAACGGACTAACTCAGTATTGGCGGTCTTGTACATTACATTAGCACTAGCTCATTCAATGTAGAGAACAAAAACACATCGGCTAATACCGAAACTATCTCCGTGATACGGATGCAGGCCGTTTTGGCTTCTCGGCACCGGGACGTTTCATGACCGCGCTTGAACGGCTCAGCAGCCGCAACAACCTCTCCAAACGTCGGGTAACATACGGTAAAAACCGCCCGTATGCCTCTCACCTCGCGACCCCTACTCAGTGATGAGCTTAGCTCGCCCTCCCAGCGACTCTGACCGGCGACAGATCTGCTCCTCTGCGGCCACGATCCTGTCCCATAGAGTGCCTCCCCTCCCTGTCCAAGACCTTGGTGATGAGCCCCGCCTCCTCCCTGACCATGACTCTGCCCCGGAGAGTGCCTCTCCTCCTTGCCCAGGACCTCGGTGTTGAGCCCCGCATCCTTCCTGGCTATGATCCTGCCCGGACCCGGACTCGAGCCCGTTGACGAGCCCAGATTCTGACCTGGCCGACTTGTCGACACGGTACTCGCACACGTAGACGCTCTGCTCGTCGGCGCCGACCGGTCTGCCCTTGCAGTAGGTGTTGAGGTCGAGCACCCAACAGATGCCCACCACCAGCTCGAGCGGCACCACCTCGTACAGCGGCGAGCGCATCACCTCCAGCGTGAAAAACTTGCGCGTCGGTTCATGGTACGTCTCTTGGGGTCGGCAGTAGTGGTACCCGAACGCGAACCGGGCCCCACTGTCGACACACGTGACAGTCAGATGGGGCTACTGGTGATGGAAGGTGGCACCGGCCAGATGGGGCTACTGGTGATGGAAGGTGGCACCGGCCAGATGGGGCTACTGGCGATCGGAGGTGGCATCGTTTAGATAGGGCTACTGGCGATGGGAGATGGCATTGCTTAGACGGGGCTGCTGCTGATGGGAAGTGGCGCCGGTCAGATCGAGCTACTGGTGATGGATGGTGGCACCGATCAGACAGGCCTACGGGTGGTGGGATGCACCCGTTAGATGGCAATGGGAAGTAGCAGTGGTCAGATGATGATGATGATGATAGGAGGCACTCGTTAGATGGGGTCACTGGTAATAGGAGGTGGCACCGATCAGATACTGGTGATGGAAGATGGTACCATTCAGCCGTTAGGTGGCACCGGTTAGACTACTGGTGATCGGTGCTGGTTGTGAATTGTCAGATCGAGTCAGCTTCGAAGACGGTGTCACGACCATCGGTGCTGGGCTACCACAGCAGATTCAAGGTCTACCAATAATTAACAGGACAATTCAATTTGTTTTGATAGCTTAACACGCGCCCTGGAGGGCCTCTGAAAATTACGCCCACTGGAGGGGGGGGGGGGCGGATTCCGCCCCCCCCCCCCATAAGATATCGGCTCGTGTTAAAGCTGGAGTAACGAAATTCTCAGGGTGGATGGGTACGGCAGTGAACTCTATTGTGTGCAAATTTCATTACCTTAATTCAATATCTTCAATGTCAAATGAGGTCACATATGTCACAATTTGCTTGTTTTGCGTGGCTTGGCTTGTCATTATTATGGATCGCTGTGATTGTGTTTAAATGCTCCAAAATGGGCATCAATGATGTTTTGGACATGACTAATGATGCAATACAGATGCTAGACCCGGCATTTGACCTCAGGTCACCTACATATCAGCACTTTATCAGGCCAGTTATCTGTTCCAGTTACCGGAACCGGGCCGCCCGCCCGACTGCTCTGTCGGGCGGTTCGGCGCAATCGGCTTCGCGAAGAAAGGAGTGAAATACATGAATGAAGTACGGAAACGCTTAGGTACACAATGACAAACAGTAGTTTTCAGGATGTGTAGGGAGTAACATGCAAAATGACATCAATCGCATGGCAGTCATTCGCATTTATGACAACATTCCAGTTGACCAAGTTTGGTTCCATTAACCTGTCATGAACTTGACCTGACTTGACCACGGTGACCTAACACGACGTTGAAACTATTTAGCATAACAATATACATCAAACAAGTCGCTAGTGTTGGCATGAACACTTCCCTTTTGCCAATATACGAGAAGCTCATCAGCGCCGATTTTTGTGGTCTGGCGCGACAAAATGTTTTGACTTTAACGGACTCTAACTCTAACATACTTACTCTAACATTTAACTAACTTTAATCATCTAACTTCTAACATTCTTCATCATCTTCATCTAACATTTAATCATCTAACTTTAACAACTCTAACATTTTCGCCCCATTTTCGTTTTCCTTGCTTTAAACGACGTGCCGAACATTTCTGAGCAGGTACGCACAAAAATGGTGTATATCGACCAGTAAAATCGGGAGTTATGTACGAAAAACCGGAGGTGTGGGTGGATTTCGCCCCCCCCCCCCCTCCAGTGCGTGTGTTAAAATAGTCATCAGGTACTGGCAAACAAAATTGCCATTCGGATCTTTTCTGAGTGCGGGCATATGACAAACTCCTCAAACCTTTTCCAGATCATGCAGTCTTGGAATGATAGCCTAACTGTTTAGCCAGGCACTCCTTCATCCATTTTACATGACTTGAAACTTCATAGCATTCAAGCATAGCCCACATATCATGCTAAGTCTTAACAGAATGCCTATAATGTAAGTGATTAATACAACGAAGAATGGCGGTATGTGCCTACACACACATACCGCATGTGGTTCGCACACGGTCCACCGTCCACTCATCTCAAACCCCACCTTTCATCCTTCCACAGCTTGTCCACCCGGAAGATGAGAAGTTCATCTGGTACCACCTGCTTGATGTACTTGTAGGGCACCAAACCGGCCTCTTGTGCCGCTTTCGCCACTGCCCCCTGCATGATGTATACACAATCCCCTGGGGGCACATACGTGGGAGCGGGTTAGTCTCGGCGTCACACGCGCACATATACACCCAGGCAGTGTCGCAAACGAATTTTTTTCTGGACCAATTAGCACTAAAAAAATCAGTACTATGAATAGCTAACTTATTTTCCTGCCATTAGCAGCACAAGAGCAGCTGGTTTTTTACAGCATTAGGACCAAAATGGTGTACCTGATCAATATATTTATTCATATCGATAGTTGTAATAAATAAGTACCATAAAGTGCACAGTACCACATCGAAAAATCCATCCATACGCAAAGGTCATTTCCGGGGTCCTGTTACACAAAGCACACACATACACACAATCATCCCCAAGCTATCTTTAACATGTCACATCGACACACCCACAAAATAGGTTACAGGTCCAGTTCTCTCTGTGCCACATTGACTTATGTAAAGGTGGGGGGGGGGGAGGGGGAGCATGTGGTCGGTTCCCAGTCGCCACAAAGAAGCTACCACCGTCGGACGTAGCAACTCCGAGCTTGGTTTCGACAGATGCCACCCAAGCTCTGCATATTCACAGGTGGTTTTCAGACCAGCACGGCGCCTGGCTGCTGCTGATTCAGGGCGGCGGCAGTCAGTCAGTCAGACGTGAAACTTCCGGTGCGTGGCGTGTGGCTGCCTACGTGTCACACGCACACACTCAGGGTAAGGGCGCTGCTCACGTCAGACGCAGTACCCACCTTGTCGAACTTGCAGGTCGCCCCGCTGCAGGGAGAGGAAGTAGGTGAGGCCCGGCTCGGCATCGTCCGGCTGCGGCTTCAGCCGGACCTCCGGACTGAGGTAGCGCGGCTCACATATCTGACGGCAACACACCATGATAAGGACCACCTCCGGACTGAGGTAGCGCGGTTCACATATCTGACGGCAACATTACCATGATAAAGTCCACCTCCGGACTGAGGTAGCGCGGCTCACATATCTGACGGCAACACACCATGATAAGGACCACCTCCGGACTGAGGTAGCGCGGCTCACATATCTGACGGCAACACACCATGATAAGGACCACCTCCGGACTGAGGTAGCGCGGCTCACATATCTTAGGGCAACACACCACGATAAGGACCACCTCCGGACTGAGGTAGCGCGGCTCACATATCTGACGGCAACACACCACGATAAAGACCACCTCCGGACTGAGGTAGCGCGGCTCACATATCTGAGGGCAACACACCATGATAAGGACCACCTCCGGACTGAGGTAGCGCGGCTCACATATCTGACGGCAACATTACCATGATAAAGACCACCTCCGGACTGAGGTAGCGCGGCTCACATATCTGAGGGCAACACACCACGATAAAGTCCACCTCCGGACTGAGGTAGCGCGGCTCACATATCTGACGGCAACACACCATGATAAGGACCACCTCCAGACTGAGGTAGCGCGGCTCACATATCTGAGGGCAACAGACCATGACAGAGACCACCTCCGGTCTGAGGCAGAGCCACAGAGCTAAGACCACCTCCGATCTGAGGTAGAGCAGCTCACAGAGCCAAGGGCAACGGACCGTAATAAAGGCCACCTCCAGACAGAGGAAAAGCAGCCCATAGAGCAACGGCGACAGACCGTGATAGACATCTGGACTGAGGTAGAGCGTTACATACACCGCGGGGAGAACCTCACGTCTTATGAAGAGTAGGCCGCTGAACTCATACTTCAGAAGTGGAGTGGTTCCATTCGTTCACCTCTTCAGTAAACAAAACAAAAACAATGACAATATCACGACCAGATCGATGATCGGGTTCCACCCTACATCAGACCACGTGAGGGTCACATCGCCCGCCAGAAGGAGCGCCCATACTGACAGGTAACAACCTCTTACCTCGCGAGCTCAAAGTGTGGTTCACAATACACTCTCCTTCCAAATAACATGGGGAGAGGGAGGGAGGGAGGGAGGGAGAGGGCTCACCTCGCAAACATATCGTTCGACGTTTGGGTCGGCGTCGACGCAGTCGCAGTGTTGCCACACCAGACAGCGCTCGCACTGGATCATCAGGCCCTCTTCACGGTGAAGGTTGCACACACAGCGGATCGTATCCTCCTCCCCGTCTGCGAAACCACGCGAGTCACGTCAGACCAGGACAGACTGCGGCGGAGTACAGACGTAGCGCAGTCAAGGTTTAAACGCTGGTAGCGCGAAAGACATCAAAATTGAGCGCATTTCTAGAAGCTGTGTGTGTCGGGTGGGGGGGGGAGATGGTCGAATGATGTCATACACTGATGCTTTACGTCCACAGAACCAAATCAAGAACATAACTGTCGTAAGTATGCGGAACTAGCCAGCACAGTGTAGTTATAGCAGTCTTTCACTGCGCGTAATACACTTCACGATATCAGTTCGGGTCACTCGTAACTGGTGGTGCAACAGCACACCGAGGACAGCGTCCTGCATGTCCTCTGTCGACACACTAAGCCATGCACTTTCCTTCCTGGTCCGTCCACACGTCCACCGATCCTTCGTTTCTCGTCTCGTGGAAACACCACCTAGACCGACGCCCCACCCTCCTCTAAGGCCCATCGATACACCCACCGAGACATTCCCCTCGCCCAGACTATACCCTTCCAGATCCGTCGACACACCCACTCAGACTCTCTCCCCTAGCCCGGCGGTACACCCACCCAGACTCTCTTCCCTAGCACGGCGGTACACCCACCCAGACTCTCTTCCCTAGCACGGCGGTACACTCACCCAGACCCTTCCCTCGCCCACCGACGCACCGTCCAGGTTATCCCCTCCCAGATCCATCGGCACACCCACCCAGACCCTCTCCCCCAGCCGGGTGACACACCCACCCAGACCCTCTCCCCCAGCCGGGTGACACACCCACCCAGACCCTCTCCCCAAGCCGGGCGACACACCCACCCATACCCTCTCCCCCAGCCTGGTGACACACCCACCCAGACCCTCTCAGCGGGGCCCCCCCACCCAGACCCTTGCCCAGCCTGGTGGCACACTCACCCAGACCCTCTCCCCCAGCCTGGCGACACACCCACCCATACCCTCTGCCAAGCCGGGCGACACACCCACCCATACCCTCTCCCCCAGCCTGGTGACACACCCACCCATACCCTCTGCCCAGCCGGGTGGCACACTCACCCAGACTTTCTGTCCCAGACGGGCGGCACACCCACCCAGACCCTCTCTCCCAGCCAGGTGACACACCCACCCATACCCTCTGCCCAGCCGGGTGGCACACTCACCCAGACCCTCTCCCCAGCCTGGTGACACACCCACCCATACCCTTTGCCCAGCCGGGCGGCACGCTCACCGAGTCCAGCGTCCTGCCGCCGCTTGGCCGGCGGCCGGAAGCTGCTGGGCGTGACGCCGAGCACCTCCTGGATCTGGCTCATCATGACCGTCTTGAACTCGGCGTACTTGTGCTTGAGCCGCAGCACGGCGGCGCCCACCGACGAGCAGCGGCCGTGCGCGCGCAGCTGGGTGGTGAACAGGCGCCGGAAGTCGTGGTCGAACGCGTCGGCCGACTTGTACTGGCCGGTGACGATGTGCCGCTCGATGTCACCGATGTCGAGCGGCTCGGGCAGCAACGAGACGGGCGGCTCGGCGGCGCCGCGAGCCGCCGGCTTGCGGCGCGGCAGTGTCAGCGCCTCGATCGGGCTCGGCTCCAGAGTCTCGCCTGCGCATACGGGACCCGTCAGCGGGTGGTGGCCCAGGCTCTACGGCACCATGATACTCGTCATAGATGTCCAGTCGGACCAGCAATCACTGCACTGTTGGAGATGAGGGTACTGTAGATGGAAAGTGACGTGTCTGAGCAAATATAAATGGACGAACGGTGTTCAAGGGTAGTGCTGAGATATGAGTCACTGTCCACGTGAGGGTGCCTTTGCAGGTTGGCGCTGCCAGTGTCGCTGTCGAGGAGAGGGTGACATGGCCGGACAACAAAGATCACAGGGTGCGTTGGGTGCGCGACTGTGGAGGCGACGATGAATCGAGCTGATCCTCATAAAGGTCAGAGCAATACTGTAAACGTGGCAACAGTATCAGATCAACGCAGAGGACGGATGAAACGGAGGAGGCCAGGAAGTGTGTGGGAATGAGTGTAAGAGCATGGTGAAGTTTTGGCGGCATACACGACTGGTTGTCGACTCTCCTGGCGTACTATTTTACCTCAGTGCTGTCAATGGTAGTTGAAATTTGATGCGCCATCTGGACTCAGGTATGTGTTCGTACAGGCATCAGCACATCCTGCCCTGTACAACGGTGTGGCGCCGATCTTAACACTTGCTGCTTAGGACCAATCCCAGCTGCAGTGTGGAGTAATTAAGGAGAGCCACCAAACAGGTTCTGATCACTAGCTGGTTGGTCAATGTGGGACAAACCATTTCGCCCGATTACCGAAGCTGGGGCTGCAGTAGCGTCGACTTCTGATGCCAGCCATCACGGTGGGAAATACTAGACACTTCTGGACGTACGCTCCGGAGAACAGAAGTAATCTCATAGTCCATTCCTGCACGCTACCACTCGACTGGCCTGCTCGCTCACTTGGCAGGGAGATGTGCGGCGAGCGGTCAAGGCCGTTCGGTCGGCCTTGTCCGCAACGTGAAAGAAAGGCCTATGCGCCCACCTGCTCCCTCCAGAGGACGTCCAATTCAGCCGGGCATTTCCAACGCTGCCAGCCACTGAGCCGACCTGCCTCCTACCCACGCATACCAAACTCATCCATCCATGAATAGCTGCACCATCGATCGTGATCGCTGGCAATTCCGGTGCGTGCCATGCTCACCCGCGCTACCCCAGTCGGCGTCAACACCGGCACTGACCGTTGCACGCCACCACCGCCTGGTAGATCTCCTTCAGCACGTGAGCCAGCTTGAGGGTGCGCACCACCGTCGGGTCGTCCTCGGCGGCGGCGAGACGGCGGGTGCGCACCGAGCGGGCGCTGTCGAGAGCGCGCAGCTGTGCACGGAACGTCTCCTCCTGGGCGCCCCCGCCCGAGCCTGAGGCGGAGCCCGAACCGGGACCGGAGCCGGCCGCCGGAGCCGTCGCCGGCGAGTCGGGCCGCGCCGGCTCCGCCAGCGGCTCCCGCTGCCGCCGCATCTGCCGACCAGCTCCGTCAGCGGAGCCCACATATACCACACATGGATATATATATATATATATATATAATACACATGGAGCGGGGCGGGATCAGTTCCGGGCACATAAACACGGCTGAACTTGGAGCGAACTTGTGAAGGAAGTCTACCACCCTCTCTCTCAGACATACTCCGGCCTAGAGAAAACGATCGGGTTGGCGAGACATAATTGCGGCGTCAAGGTTCACGGAGCCCACAGGGTTTATGAATAGACCTGAACGAACTGGCAACATGAAATACCTAGGATGGAACATCGATTCGATTGATTATTTGGGTTTAAGGGCGCGCCGACTTCAGGGTCATTTGGCGCCCATTGGATAGGATGGAACATCAAATTAGCTTAACATAGCACTCGCAACGAAGAGAACAAGATATAAATCCAACCTATGGATAGACCGACAATCCTATACTATCATGGCTTCACACCAACTGCATACATGCTCCACCACCACTACCACCCGGTCCGACATAGACGGCAGGTTCGCTGGCTCATCTTCCTGACTGCGTGCCAGAAGCGAGTGGTGCCGATGGCTCCGGCTCACCTTCTCGTAGTTGCGCACCAGGAAGGAGCGGTGCAGGCGGATGAAGCGGACATCGCGGGCCGAGAGCGGTCGCACCGGCAGCACGGGCGGCTCGCGACACACCGACTCGGGCTGCTCGGAGCTGACCGAGGCGCGCCGCTCCTCCCTGACGGTCGCCTCGCTGCTGACGGGCCGCACGGCGGCGCTGCCCACCGCCGCCGCCGCCACTGCTGTAGGCGCGGCACCACTGCCGCCGCCGGCGGCGGCACCAGCCCGGCCGCGGCCACGGCCGGCCGGCGGCGGCGGCGGTGGCGGCGGCGGCACGCGCTTCGAGCGACCTCCGATGACGCCGCGACACTCCTGGGCACCGCAGTGGCACTTCTGCGGCACACGGCACACCGCCGGTCAATGCGGGTCACAGCAGTCACATGGTCGAGACATGGTCGGCACAAAACGGCCAGCAATGGGTCTGACCACGCTTGGAAGGGTTACAAATAAAATTAACATTCCTCGGTGGCAGCCATGTGAGCGCAACTAACCATGTTGACCATGGTTAGTTGCGCAACTAACCATGTTGCACTTATTGACATCGTTGTATAACAAACAAGTACTGGAAAATTAAATTCGTTCTACCACTACTGTTCATATTTTGCAATCCATATTTCTGAGAAGCAAAAGATGAAGCACTGGGCAAAACATGGTGTTGACAGGGATGTACAACGACTGCGACATCGTCAGGATAGAGCCAGGATGTGGTCAAAATAGAGGATAGGATGCCAGAACAGCAACTACAAGGTGGGAGAAGGATACAGTGGGAAGCGGTTAGGACATGGCAAGAGTACGACCAGAACACGCTTCAAACCCAGCTTACAGTACAGATCTGAGGACACCAAGACAGACCACACAGTTCTGAATATGGCTCTATACGAAATTGGGACTAAACCAATGTGGAACTAAACCACATCTCCCAAAAATAGCGCCCACCGTTGCCAAATAATTATCACGCACAGCAACACGCGCAGATCTCGCCGAAACACATGGCCAAATGCTACACTGTTCCTCTGTGTACCAAGAATTCGCCCATCAGTCGACAACTGTCCCAAATAAAGCCATTACTAGCTTGCATGAAGCCAACGCTTATGCAGCCATAACTTTACTAAGATAAATAGCTGCGCCAACACCAACCAGATTAAAACCAACCAAAAACACACCAACACCCAAACAGCACGGTGACGCAGCAATAATCATGCACAACTCTCCACACCCAAGTGAGTTTCATAACCTCCGACCTAGCCGACGCGGCCACCAGTGGTCTGCCTGTTACCTGTCCAACGGCCGGGTTGAAGAGTGAGAAGTTGTAGTCGTAGGTGAGCTCTGTGCCGGGCGTGATCTCCAACTGGGAGAACAGCGCCATCCGGTGCAGTCCGTTCATCTCCCACTTCTGCATCTCGCAGTTAGGCGAGCACGAGTGGTTCACGAACCGGCCTGGCGACACAGCACGCCATGTGAGACGCCAGAGCATCCACCGGCCGTGTACACGGCGCCAGTTCTGCCACCGATGCGCTCCAACCCCAACACACCGCCACTGTAGCTGGCTGCAGCGGCTGCGTGACGCAATTGTTACGACAGCAGGACGCAATCTACCGCCTGTTGTGCATGCAGGAGAAAATGTCTTGGCTCGCCATTCACAGCCACCACCTGGAGTTTAGGGGCGCATCGAATGCGTTGGTCATGCAGCCATAGCCACCACCTAATATACCTCGCACGACATCACGTATATTGACCAAACGTCTCCCAGCTCCGGCGACGAAAGAAAAACAAGCAAACTACAATTGCATTTGAAATACATACGAGGGTGGTGAGGCAAGACTGGGCAAGGGACGGGACATGTCTGATCGAGTCAAGATGGGACCGGGCAGAACAAAGCAGAACAGAACAGAGCACGACAAGACAGGACAACACATGACAGCACAGGGCAGCGAAGGACAGGACAAAACAAGACAAAACAGGACAGGACAGCACAAGACTGGGCGTGAAAGGCAGAGCGATACCTAACCTGATAGAGCAGGACGAACCAGGAGAAGACAAAACAGGCCAGAGCACGGCACAGCACAACACGACAAGCGCAAGGTCCACGTACCGATGCTGCCCATGCGGTGGCCGTCGATGACCATGCCGCGGTCCAGGTTGAGACAGTAGTGGTGCTGGTCGTTGACGTAGCGCGTCTGCATGCGCCGCTTGAACTCCTTTTCGCTCACGATCTCGCCCACGTACTCCAGGATGAAGGTGCCGGCGCGGATGGGCCGCTTCGTCATGATGCCCCAGCCCTGTCGAAGCGGTCACGGTTAGCTCCAGCGCTGCCGAGCGAGATAACTCTGGGCTCCAGCCCAGTCAGATCACCGCAGCCCCACCTGACTGACCAGACAGTGTCAGGTCAGACTAAGGCCACGTCCAGCCCACAGCCGGCCACATGGGCTACTCGACACCTGATCACTGTCCACACAATGTTCAGAGCCAACAGAGTGCTATGGTCAATGCATAAGCCGTGCCTGAAGATGAGTCAGAACGAGCCCAGGCGGAGGATCGCTCAGTCCCCACTTCTGCGCCGCACGCAGTGGCGTCGACGCACCTTCTCGGCGGTCATGAATTTGACCAGGCCGGGCGTCCAGCGGTGCCGCTGGATGCGCTGGTTGTCGCACCGGTCGCCGCACGGGCAGGTCGAGTTGCTGCACTCGACGAACATCATGCGGTTGATGCAGTCTTCGCCGCAGCCGGTGCGCTGCGGGTCGACGGGCGGACGGCAGGAGCACGCCTCCACCTCCCGGTACGGCGGCGGCTTCACGTCGAAGTAGTAGTCTGTCCAGACATCGTCGGATGTGTGTTAGCTGGGTGTCGTGTGCGTGTCGTGTGCGTGCAGTGGGTGCTGTGGTGTCTGTGGTGTAGCAATGTGTACTGATGTACTGTGGAGACATCGCAGCACCACGCAGCATAACGTCATCACTTGCAACATAGCGATGAATTGTGATCAAGAGTAGCATTGCACAATCAGGGGTTGGACGCATTGCCACGCAAGTCACACTTTTACTTTTGCATGAACAGCATGGGTCAGTGGCTCGCTCCGTGACGCTGGTGTACGCTTCATCGTTTGCATACGTTCACGCATGGTTTGTCGTTAATAGGCAGCGAGTCGCAAGCATCATTCGGGCAATGCTACAGAAGCCTTTTTCGATTCACTCTTTCCCCAACTAATTGTTTTCTGGGAAGCATAACGCTTTGCAAGACATGTACCAGTTGATTTTGTTTTTAGATATAAGGTAAAATTCGGCATTTAATACTGAATATGACCAGGAAAAAGAAAGCCTAGGAAAATGTCGAGCTCAATATGTTTTGCCCTCAAACCGCAGAACTTAGGCGGACAAAAGATGGGATTTAGACAAGTTCTGCGAAAAAGGTCGACGCTACACCCACGTAGTTAACATTGCGGTCGCGACACCTACATTAATGTAATTCTCCACTCATGGTTACATTCAATCAATCTTGTAATGCATGCTGCTCGTAGGTGAAGGCCAACTATTAACACCCTCACAGCCAGATGTCAACGTTCCAGAGACATTTGCTCTACATACATTCAGACATCAGCAGGGAGTCCAAGGCGCCCCAGCACCGTCCGATGCAATTATCCAACAACCCACCCCCACCTCCCCGCCACGTCTGGCACTACGTACGGCTGACACGACACGGCACCAACACCCCCACCTCCCCGCCACGTTTGGCACTACGTACGGCTGACACGACACGACACCAACACCCCCACCTCCCCGCCACGTCCAGCACTACGCACGGCCGACACGACACAGCACCAACACCCCAACACCCCACCTCCCCGTCACGTCCAGCACTACGTACGGCTGATATGATACGGCACCAACACCCCACCTCCCCGCCACGTCTGGCACTACGCACGGCCGACACGACACGGCACCAACACCCCACCTCCCCGCCACGTCCAGCACTACGTACGGTTGACACGACACGGCACCAACACCCCCACCTCCCCGCCACGTCCAGCACTACGCACGGCCGACACGACACGGCACCAACACCCCACCTCCCCGCCACGTCCAGCACTACGTACGGCTGACACGACACGGCACCAACACCCCACCTCCCCGCCACGTCCAGCACTACGTACGGCCGACACGACACGGCACCAACACCCCACCTCCCCGCCACGTCCAGCACTACGTACGGCTGACACGACACGGCACCAGCACACCACCTCCCCGCCACGTCCAGCACTACGTACGGCCGACACGACACGACACGGCACCAATACCCCACCTCCCCGCCATGTCTGGCACTACGTACGGCTGACATGATACGGCACCAACACCCCACCTCCCCGCCACGTCTGGCACTACGCACGGCCGACACGACACGGCACCAGCACACAGCGGACTCACTAGTGCGCAGCTTCTTGTAGTTCCACGAGGCGACCGTGTCGCGGCCGGGCAGCTGCGCGTTAGCCTGCAGCCACCACAGGTCGTAGGGCAGCGTGAAGTCGCGCAGCCGCTGGCGCAGCCACTTCTCCTCGTAGCACGGAGACGGCAGCAGGCCGTGGCTGTGCTCGGCCGGCTCGTACACCAGCCGCGACTTGTTCACCTCCGGCCGCTCCGACTCACTGCCGGCCGGGTGTACAGTGGTACAACACGCACTACACAGGGTGGCGCACAACACTCCACATTGTGGTACACAACACTTCACAAGGGTGGTGCACAACAGTGTGACAGGCAGCAATGCACAGGGTGGTACACAATACTATACACCAATTTGGCATGATACACAACCAGGGTTGGCAAAATTTTACCCAAAACTAGTTTTGTCATACCAGTGGTATTAACCGGTAAAAACTATTTCCTGGCAAAAAAAAGAGTGAACCCCACAGGCGAGAAGGGTGGGTTATATACCTGGGATCTGGAACATATCTGGCGCCAGAATCACAAAGCTGACGGATTCTTGCACCAGGTTAATGTGTGTCTTGACAACAATTGTGTCCAGGTCCCTGGTTTTGGTCAGTTAGTGTTAGCATCTTGCCAACCCTGTACAAAGCACTCGACAAGGTGGCACACAATACTCCACAGGGTTCAAATCAGGGTTGGAAAAACAGGTTGTTCCTGGATTTTTGACATCCAGAACATTATCCTGTCCATAAACTAACTTCTCACTTTTTCCATTCATGGGTTGAATTGTGCTGTTTGACAATCAACTGACATATGATAGTGCTCAAGATTCACTGGAAAGTGCAAACCGAGATTCTGTCACAGGTTTGAAGAAAAAATATCCTCTCCATACTATGCCACCCAAAAATTTTCCTCCTCACGTCCAGGAGTACAAAGCAGGAGTACAAAGCCACCCAAAAATTTCCCTCCTCACGTCCAGGAGTACAAAGCACAAATGCAACCCTGATCCAAATTTGCTCAGTTAGGCGCTAGGATGTTGGTTGGTTATTAGTTTTACGACACGTCGACCGTTGAGTCACATAGCGTCGCCAATCTCTCACGCCGATTGGTCGCGGGCGAAGAGTAGCGACAGGTGAGATTCGAACCCACAATCTTTCGATTGTGAGACGAGCATCTAACCCCTAGACCACTCGTCCCCGCGCTAGGATGTTGATTCCTCCTGGATAATTTGTGATAGCCAATGGAAGTGGAGCATCATTCAGTTGATTCCTTGCCTCAAAATAGGCACAAACTCCGATTTGTTGCCGATATTCCTCAGGAATTGGAAGCCTCAATTTGAATTTGTATCGCATCGTTGCCGCGATACTGAAGTCGCAAATATGGATACATTGCCATAGATTGGTACACAACTCTCCACGTTATGGTACGCATCATTTCACAAGGACGATGCACAACATCAGTGTGGTATGCAAAAATCCACAGGTTGGTGCACAATGCTCTACATTATGGTACACATCACTCCACAAGGACGACGCACAACAGCACAGTGTGGTACACAAAATCCACAGGTTGGTACACAATACTCCACATTATGGTACACATCACTCCACAAGGACGACGGACAACAGCACAGTGTGGTACACAAAATCCACAGGTTGGTACACAATACTCCACATTATGGTACACATCACTCCACAAGGACGACGCACAACAGCACAGTGTGGTACACAAAATCCACAGGTTGGTACACAATACTCCACATTATGGTACACATCACTCCACAAGGACGACGGACAACAGCACAGTGTGGTACACACAATCCACAGGTTGGTACACAATACTCCACATTATGGTACACATCACTCCACAAGGACGACGCACAACAGCACAGTGTGGTACACAAAATCCACAGGTTGGTGCACAATACTCCACATTATGGTACACATCACTCCACAAGGACGACGCACAACAGCACAGTGTGGTACACAAAATCCACAGGTTGGTACACAATACTCCACATTATGGTACACATCACTCCACAAGGACGACGGACAACAGCACAGTGTGTTACACAAAATCCACAGGTTGGTACACAATACTCCACATTATGGTACACATCACTCCACAAGGACGACGGACAACAGCACAGTGTGTTACACAAAATCCACAGGTTGGTACACAATACTCCACATTATGGTACACATCACTCCACAAGGACGACGGACAACAGCACAGTGTGTTACACAAAATCCACAGGTTGGTACACAATACTCCACATTATGGTACACATCACTCCACAAGGACGACGGACAACAGCACAGTGTGTTACACAAAATCCACAGGTTGGTACACAATACTCCACATTATGGTACACATCACTCCACAAGGACGACGGACAACAGCACAGTGTGTTACACAAAATCCACAGGTTGGTACACAATACTCCACATTATGGTACACATCACTCCACAAGGACGACGGACAACAGCACAGTGTGGTACACAAAATCCACAGGTTGGTGCACAATACTCCACATTATGGTACACATCACTCCACAAGGACGACGCACAACAGCACAGTGTGGTACACAAAATCCACAGGTTGGTACACAATACTCCACATTATGGTACACATCACTCCACAAGGACGACGGACAACAGCACAGTGTGTTACACAAAATCCACAGGTTGGTACACAATACTCCACATTATGGTACACATCACTCCACAAGGACGACGGACAACAGCACAGTGTGTTACACAAAATCCACAGGTTGGTACACAATACTCCACATTATGGTACACATCACTCCACAAGGACGACGGACAACAGCACAGTGTGTTACACAAAATCCACAGGTTGGTACACAATACTCCACATTATGGTACACATCACTCCACAAGGACGACGGACAACAGCACAGTGTGTTACACAAAATCCACAGGTTGGTACACAATACTCCACATTATGGTACACATCACTCCACAAGGACGACGGACAACAGCACAGTGTGGTACACAAAATCCACAGGTTGGTGCACAATACTCCACATTATGGTACACATCACTCCACAAGGACGACGGACAACAGCACAGTGTGGTACACAAAATCCACAGGTTGGTACACAATACTCCACATTATGGTACACATCACTCCACAAGGACGACGGACAACAGCACAGTGTGGTACACAAAATCCACAGGTTGGTACACAATACTCCACATTATGGTACACATCACTCCACAAGGACGACGCACAACAGCACAGTGTGGTACACAAAATCCACAGGTTGGTACACAATACTCCACATTATGGTACACATCACTCCACAAGGACGACGGACAACAGCACAGTGTGTTACACAAAATCCACAGGTTGGTACACAATACTCCACATTATGGTACACATCACTCCACAAGGACGACGGACAACAGCACAGTGTGGTACACAAAATCCACAGGTTGGTGCACAATACTCCACATTATGGTACACATCACTCCACAAGGACGACGGACAACAGCACAGTGTGGTACACAAAATCCACAGGTTGGTACACAATACTCCACATTATGGTACACATCACTCCACAAGGACGACGGACAACAGCACAGTGTGGTACACAAAATCCACAGGTTGGTACACAATACTCCACATTATGGTACACATCACTCCACAAGGACGACGCACAACAGCACAGTGTGGTACACACAATCCACAGGTTGGTACACAATACTCCACATTATGGTACACATCACTCCACAAGGACGACGGACAACAGCACAGTGTGGTACACAAAATCCACAGGTTGGTACACAATACTCCACATTATGGTACACATCACTCCACAAGGACGACGGACAACAGCACAGTGTGGTACACAAAATCCACAGGTTGGTACACAATACTCCACATTATGGTACACATCACTCCACAAGGACGACGCACAACAGCACAGTGTGGTACACAAAATCCACAGGTTGGTACACAATACTCCACATTATGGTACACATCACTCCACAAGGACGACGGACAACAGCACAGTGTGGTACACAAAATCCACAGGTTGGTACACAATACTCCACATTATGGTACACATCACTCCACAAGGACGACGCACAACAGCACAGTGTGGTACACACAATCCACAGGTTGGTACACAATACTCCACATTATGGTACACATCACTCCACAAGGACGACGGACAACAGCACAGTGTGTTACACAAAATCCACAGGTTGGTACACAATACTCCACATTATGGTACACATCACTCCACAAGGACGACGCACAACAGCACAGTGTGGTACACAAAATCCACAGGTTGGTACACAATACTCCACATTATGGTACACATCACTCCACAAGGACGACGGACAACAGCACAGTGTGGTACACACAATCCACAGGTTGGTGCACAATACTCCACATTATGGTACACATCACTCCACAAGGACGACGGACAACAGCACAGTGTGGTACACAAAATCCACAGGTTGGTACACAATACTCCACATTATGGTACACATCACTCCACAAGGACGACGGACAACAGCACAGTGTGGTACACACAATCCACAGGGTGGTACACAATACTCCACATTATGGTACACATCACTCCACAAGGACGACGGACAACAGCACAGTGTGGTACACACAATCCACAGGTTGGTGCACAATACTCCACATTATGGTACACATCACTCCACAAGGACGACGGACAACAGCACAGTGTGGTACACAAAATCCACAGGTTGGTGCACAATACTCCACATTATGGTACACATCACTCCACAAGGACGACGCACAACAGCACAGTGTGGTACACAAAATCCACAGGTTGGTACACAATACTCCACATTATGGTACACATCACTCCACAAGGACGACGCACAACAGCACAGTGTGGTACACAAAATCCACAGGTTGGTACACAATACTCCACATTATGGTACACATCACTCCACAAGGACGACGGACAACAGCACAGTGTGGTACACAAAATCCACAGGGTGGTACACAATACTCCACATTATGGTACACATCACTCCACAAGGACGACGGACAACAGCACAGTGTGGTACACAAAATCCACAGGTTGGTGCACAATACTCCACATTATGGTACACATCACTCCACAAGGACGACGGACAACAGCACAGTGTGGTACACAAAATCCACAGGTTGGTGCACAATACTCCACATTATGGTACACATCACTCCACAAGGACGACGGACAACAGCACAGTGTGGTACACAAAATCCACAGGTTGGTGCACAATACTCCACATTATGGTACACATCACTCCACAAGGACGACGGACAACAGCACAGTGTGGTACACAAAATCCACAGGTTGGTACACAATACTCCACATTATGGTACACATCACTCCACAAGGACGACGGACAACAGCACAGTGTGTTACACAAAATCCACAGGTTGGTGCACAATACTCCACATTATGGTACACATCACTCCACAAGGACGACGCACAACAGCACAGTGTGGTACACAAAATCCACAGGTTGGTGCACAATACTCCACATTATGGTACACATCACTCCACAAGGACGACGGACAACAGCACAGTGTGGTACACACAATCCACAGGTTGGTACACAATACTCCACATTATGGTACACATCACTCCACAAGGACGACGGACAACAGCACAGTGTGGTACACAAAATCCACAGGGTGGTACACAATACTCCACATTATGGTACACATCACTCCACAAGGACGACGGACAACAGCACAGTGTGGTACACACAATCCACAGGTTGGTACACAATACTCCACATTATGGTACACATCACTCCACAAGGACGACGGACAACAGCACAGTGTGGTACACAAAATCCACAGGTTGGTACACAATACTCCACATTATGGTACACATCACTCCACAAGGACGACGGACAACAGCACAGTGTGGTACACAAAATCCACAGGTTGGTACACAATCCCACATTATGGTACACATCACTCCACAAGACGACGACAACAGCACAGTGTGGTACACAAAATCCACAGGTTGGTACACAATACCCACATTATGGACACATCACTCCACAAGGACGACGACAACAGCACAGTGTGGTACACAAAATCCACAGGTTGGTACACAATACTCCACATTATGGTACACATCACTCCACAAGGACGACGCACAACAGCACAGTGTGGTACACAAAATCCACAGGTTGGTACACAATACTCCACATTATGGTACACATCACTCCACAAGGACGACGCACAACAGCACAGTGTGGTACACAAAATCCACAGGGTGGTACACAATACTCCACATTATGGTACACATCACTCCACAAGGACGACGCACAACAGCACAGTGTGGTACACAAAATCCACAGGTTGGTACACAATACTCCACATTATGGTACACATCACTCCACAAGGACGACGGACAACAGCACAGTGTGGTACACAAAATCCACAGGTTGGTACACAATACTCCACATTATGGTACACATCACTCCACAAGGACGACGGACAACAGCACAGTGTGTTACGCAAAAATCCACAGGGTGGTACACAATACTCTACATCGCAATACATAGCACTCCACAATGTGGTACACACCATTGCACATGATGCACAGCGCTTTCCATGGTGGCCCATAACACTTCACTGAGTACACAACACTGCAGAGGGTGTGCAAGTCCATACATGGCCGTACACTAGTCGGGAGTTACAGTTCAGGCCGCTCCGACTCGCTGCCGACAAGGCGCACAACATACGGCGGTACACAACACTCCACATCCGACTCCACAGAGTGCCACACATCAGGCTGGTATGACTCGGATTGTGGATCCCGAAAACAATCGAACTGAGCACCACAACACGGAGACCACAGGCTGTCATACCACCACTAACCTGAAGAACTGCCTAAGCGCTGGAGTGTTTGCCTAATACAATTAGCAGATAACAAGTATCCAGTTATCCATACCCCTTCTCTCCATCTCTCCTTCTCGCTCTCGCTCTCGCTCTCGCTCTCGCTCTCGCTCTCGCTCTCGCTCTCGCTCTCGCTCTCGCTCTCGCTCTCGCTCTCGCTCTCGCTCTCGCTCTCCCTCCCTCTCTCTCTCTCTATCTCTCTTTCATATATGTATATAGACATCTACTTAGGCCTCTACCGTACCTTTATCCAGACCGCAAGCCAATCTCTGGAGCCCAGCAGCGTTTTCTCCCCATATACCCAGACCTCGTGACCCGGCGGTATCCTCCTCTCGCCACGTCCCGGTTTCCACCTACTTTTCTACTTTGTAGAAGTTGGAGAACAGACCGGCCGTCAGGTACTTCTTCTTCTTCCATCGCGGCGCGGCCAGCTTGGTTTTGCTGGACGCCGCCGCCGGACGGTGCAGCAGCTCGTCGCCGGAGGGCACCTCGCTGGAGGGGCCCGACTCCGAGATTGGCAGATCGCTGGAAGCCCAGGTACACCGGGGTGTCACACGGGGTACGAAATACATCGAGGTGTCAGAGGAGTCGTATAGCAGTGTCCCAAACTCATGAAGTTGGTGGAACGTGACACAAAACAAGGACTAATTTTCCACTCGTACCTGCATTTTCATCGATAATTTACCACTCCATGTCATGGCACATAAGGAGTTCCAGTTTTGTTCCAGCTCCAGTTAAAACATTCCACATGCTAGAGGTCCCAAAATTCCCCGAAGTTGGTGGAATGTGACGCCAAACAAGGACACATTTTCCACTCTTACCTACATTTTTATCAATAATTTTCGACTCTGTCACTCAACAAGTGGCACATGTGGAGTGATTCCATGAGAACAACAGTTCCCTTGCAGAACTGCACCATCTTCCCTCAGATTCCGTTGTTCTATCAAGTCATGAAGATGAACAGAGCGTCTATCTTAGGAGTCAAAACTGACAATACTGGTGCTCCTTGCAAAATTAAGACCACTGAGAATTGAAGGTATTTCATAATTCGGGATATCAATGTTCACCATGCTGAGCGAGGTGAGCCCAGTCGATGAGATTACAATTTCTCATATTTGTGCACACACATCATTACTTTGCGCTGTGCTTGAGACCTAACTTATCAGGCATGATCAATGAATATACCAACTGTAAATAAATGACATGACTCTGTTTTGCATGCAATAGCATATTTGTCAGAATGAGTCAGCATGAGTAAGCCGGATATAGTGGGACACTGTGGCTTGCTGACGAACCGGTGCATAAGCGACAATGCTAGTACACACCACCCGGCTCCTTTCTACTAGGTATTTAGTTCAATTACAAAACTATGCAGAGGAAATATGGTGTGACAACATGCCACCATCATACATGTAACATGCCACATGTAACATGCCACCATCATAAGTATGCTGACATAATCTGTATTGGCAGTTGGAGGTATGTGAGTGACCGGCGCCACGCGTATTGAGCATGTGAGACGGGGGGTGTTGTACATCGATTATATTCATGCAACGCGTATGCGTAATGCTACATTTCATGAGGTGTGAGGTACCCTTACAGAGTGAAGAAGTCCGAGATATATGGCAATAATGTAGTGGCTCTAGCCCACTCTTTCCCGGTTTCAGCATAGTCACTATAGCTTCTCGCCAGGCATCAAGGAATTATCCGCTCTCCCAGAGGTCAGTACAATATATTGGGTGGATGGCAGCAGGTGTTTCAACATTCGGTTGTGGACCAAGTCTGGACCCCGGATGCATTCCTCGGGGAACGATCTGCACAGGTCAACTCGGCTTTGGCAAACTGCTCATTATAGAGCAGCTGCTCAGAGGTGGAAAAATCCACCGTGATTCTTTCACAGCAGAGAAGATATCGCAGGAATTCAGTGTCAGTGCTTCTGCCTTTGTTGCAATCTGAGATGGCCTCCCCAATTGCGTTGGCCACTCCAAAAGTATTGATAACGGCTTCACCACCTACCTGTAAAACCGGCTGTGGAACCGAGCAGTGGCGCCAACATATTGGTGTAATATACGAGCAGATGTCCGCAAGGAGAGTGGAGCGGCTAAGCAGACAAACATAGTCCAGCCAGGATGCTCGCTTAGCCTCCCGTACAGTCCGCCGCGCCAGAGCCCTGGGTTTACTCAAATATATTATGTTTCTTGTCGTGCTATGTCGAATCAGAATCCCTAAATGCACGCCTGCAGGCACGAATATCCTCATCGGTCCACCACGGCACTGGGGTACACCCAGGTGCCCCAGAGGTCTTCGGGATGCACTCCGTGGCTGATTCGATGACGGCTGAAGTAAAGGCAGCCATCGAGAGTGGACGGCTGTCGTGGGCAACGGGGAGTCTGGCTTCCAGTTTGGTTTTAAACTCTTCCAGTTGAGTTTAAGGAAGCATCACCGCTGAGGCCTCGTGCCCAGAACAGCTTCACTCTGGTACTTCAGCCAGCCCGGGGAGTGATCGCTTCCCAGCGGAACATCGTCTACGGACCAACAAAGACACTAAGCTAGCTGACCGATGTGGTATCAGAGGGAAAGTGAAATGAGTTAGAGAACATAGTGTCAATTCAAAAGACATAGCGACTGGTAGTCGATAAAGCATTCCAAATATCGGCCACGCGTGTCAGTGGAATCCCAGCCACAAAGTATGTGGCGGGAGTTGACATCTCCAAGAAGTAAACAGGTGGAGGGAGCTTCAGCATTAAAAGACTGAGCTCTACAGACGGGAAAGCAGTCCCGGTGACAAAAAGACTGTGGAGATTGTTAATGCGTGGCGATCGACATTCACGCGCGCACCAATAGCCTGAAGCGTCGTCGCCTGCAGTTTCAACTACTGCGTTGGAACACTGGTGCGCAGCAAAAACAACGCCACCATGTGCAAATGCGTCACCAGCCAGCACATCCTTCCGGAACACAGAGTACTCTTTAATGGCACAGTGGATGTTCGCTGACAGCGTCGTCACCGGGCGACATGCAATAGGGTCGCGACAAGACAAAACCCTTCGAACATCAGCAAAATTGAATATGAAACAACGCATGTTACATTGCAAAAGTAAAGATGATATCCTGATCACTTGGCATAGACGATGAGGTTGACTAGAAGCAACTAGCACTATGCATTCCAAATATGAGTTTTTGCCATGAATCGGGAGCCCCAATCGACGCGGGACTTAAGGCGAGTGGCAGGAACCGCGCTCAGTGAAGATATCCCCGGCGGGACCGCGGCGACTCCCCACCTGGGGCCATGTCTTCATGGCAGCATGTGGTTTCCGGCGCGCGTCGCATTAACCTGGGTCACTACCGAGGACGTACTTAGAGGGGGTGGAGGCGGATGACCCATCTTGGCTCGGTCACTGGTCGGAACAGGTCCTGAAGGACCCGCCACTTGCCTTCGAGGCTAGAGTAGCAACCATTGAATGGACACCAGTCCGCTCCTCGGCGGCCAGCGAGCTCGCTTCGCATTGCGGCACGCCTTTCTGCCTCCTGTTGCTTTGCGCTGCTTCTGGAATTCGAAGTACTTGCCGAGTTCCCGGCACCGGAGTCGTAGGCATCGAGGGTCCCAGACCTGGAGAGCTCCTGAGCTCCTGCTCAACGGGGATTGAGGGTTGGCCCGAGCGACAGGGGGAGGGGGAGATTTTGAGGTAGGGGATGGCCCCAGGTTCTCTTTCTACCTGGAGGGGTCTCCATGGGCCTCGGTTCACCCTCTACCTGGAGGGGTTGCTACGGAGGAGACCACCGAAGGTTCATTTGCCGTAGGCGAGACTCCGGTTGTCTCGTTTGGAGCAGCCTTCGCCAGAGCCTCGCGGGGTTTGTCATCTGCGTATCTCCGCCTGGGGTGTGAACGCACGGTCAGCAGCCCGTGGAGTCCGAGGCGGAGGAGTTATGTTTGGGTACCACAGGGTACTCAAAAAATATTAGGGGAACAATCAACTGAGCCATCAGCTGAGCGGTGTTGCCTAGCTGAGATTGCTGTGTGGTTGCTGGTGTTGTGTGACGGGTGTTGTGTGACGGGTGTTGTGTGATGGGTGTTGTGTGATGGGTGTTGTGTGACGGGTGTTGTGTGACGGGTGTTGATGACCATCCCTGAGTAAATAGTTTTCAAATCATAACGATCATAAATATCCATTTACTCGCCGAAAGACACGTTCTGTGTACATTTAGCAGCGATTATCTTCTTGAGTACGCAGAGCACGAACGATCTGAAGCGGAAATTGCCCTCTACCCCAGTCAGCGCACCACGGGGTCCTGGCGTGGGTAGTTGCATGGTGGCAGATACACACTGTCCACATGCCGTACGGTCACGACAGTACTCAGTGGTGTGCTCGAATCTCCGACATTTCAAGAATTGCAAGGAGTTGGATATGCATGCACTAACGTTTTACTCGAACACAGTCAACAATCACAGATGCAGGTATATCAGCTTATGTATATCAGCTTTCAGCTTACGTTAAATTGATATTGTTGGTAGGCTGCTGCATTACTCTTACTTTCCTCGCCTGCATTCTTCAAGCCTCGACAACTCCGCACTCGGCCAACCCATCCGCTATCTCGGAATCGCAGACGCCTCTCAGATCAAAGCAGTTGATAACACGGTTAGTGGTTTTTCGTGCTGTGGGCCGCAGGGATTACAACATTCCGTGAGCCCTCTTTGTCTCGCATGGAACAAACGAATTACACAGCTCCAAAAGGTCTCCTCGCCTCACCATCACTAATAGACCGCACTTCTAGTGCACAGTCGTTTATTGCACCTGGTGACGTGACAAAATCGGTCACAGCCATCTCGGATCTGGAACGATGACAGAGCAGCCATTTTCCTTATTCCATTGGAGGTCTTCACAACTAAGATCCGAGACGTTGGTGTCCTCGTTCCCCTATATGGAGCTACGCTGCAGTCTTCCAGCTCACCCCCAAGCCTGATGGTCTGGACCCTGCGAGAATGGCCAGGAGAGGAGATGGGTTTCATGGTTAGCGTCAGCTATGAGTTGTTGTTTTCCTTTGGCTCCTCGCGACGTTCTACCTCGATAGGACCCCACTAGGGAGACACCCGTACCCCGCAAGTGGGAGGGCGCGAGACGTCCAAAGAGCGGTGTAGGGCAGGCGACGCCTTCACAAGATCGGAAGAGAGATACCCATCTCCGTGACCGAGCTCCGGCGCCACCTACCCACTGACCCCGGCCGGCCGGGCCGGCAGGCACAAGGCCGGAGCCAAGGACCCCGATCCGAGGCGACCAGTCAGGTGACTCGCACGGAGCCTACGGGCCGGCCCGCCCCTCCGGGATATCGGGACCGAAGAGTGGCGTTAGTCCATCACAACTGGCATTGTGTGGCAGGGAACCTCAACCCCAGGACTCCGTCAACCCAGGGGACAGGCCGAGGGACGTGAGTATCTCGATAAAACGGAGCGGATGGGTAATCCAGGGGAAGCTGGCCAATCTGCTAAGGGCAGAAAGGGTTGGTATTGCAGGGGAGATGAAGGATTTTACGGGAGGACGCTGACACGGGGTGGGTATTGGAATACGAGAAGGATAGATGATTAGGACTACGGGAGGCCAGGAAACACATTCGTGTTTCGCCATCAATTATCGGGGCGGCTGTGGTAATCCTGGTAATGGATTTAACTCTATTTTTTTAGCTTTTGCTTTTCATGATCGTGCTCTTATATAACCTTTACGCGTGGGGATATATACTCTGGCGATATTTCAATGTGTCGTATAATGCACTTGTTTGAATGTATGTGACCATGGGTTGTACCCGAAATATATTTCGAGTAATCATACTTCTGCATCATTGTAAAGACAGTCATCTTAAAAGTGCATACTGCGCATAGTCATAATTCCCTACATACAACAAACACAAAATGGACTGCTTACCTCTCAAAGTAAATGTCGTCCTCGACCAGCGCCAGGTCGGGTCTCTCGAGGAGGCGGGTGCGTTTGTTGCCGCCTGCCGTCACCTCCAGCTTCCTCTTCCTGTCGGCTGGCCGGCCAGCGGCGGTGGCGGCTAGCTCGCGATGGATCCTCTGCCGGCCGACCGCTCTGCGGCCCGGCTCGCGCATCTTGTTCAGCCGCACGACGGCCTTCTGCGCCAGCTGCGACGGCGTTGGCAGCGGCCGCCGCGGCCGCCGCATCGCCCGCAGCGCCATGTTGTTGTTCAGCCCAGGCCCGGCAGACTTTTTGCCGGCAACAGCGGCAACCTCGGCAGATTCGGTGCCGTCGGCGGTGGCGACTGCTTCAGCATCTTCAGCGTCTTCGCCGGCTGCCGTGTTCCTGGCGGGTTCTGCGTTTTCGGCACCTGCGGCGTTGCCAGCCGGCACGCCGCTCTCCGCGGTAGCAGGGAAGCTGGAGGTGGGAGTGTCAGTGGTGGGCGGTACCGCCTCGTGGTCGGCCGATACTGCCCGCTCCGGCGTGTCCCCCAGCGCCGCCTCGGGCGTCGACGGCGTCGACTTGAGCCTGATCTTCTTCTTCTTGTTGGGGAAGCCAGTGCGGTTGATCTTGCGGCGCTTGCGGCGGACGACCAGCGCGGCCGAGTCCGGCGACGCCTTGACGGCCGGCCCGGCCGGACTACCCGCGTCGGCCTCGGGTGGGCCAGAGTCCGACACGGCCGGCAGGGCGGCCGGCGTGGCAGCGGCAGGCGCGGCCGCCGCCGGGCGGGGCCGACACGGCCTCGTCCCGGCCGGCGGTTCGGCATTGGCGCGGCCACCCGAGGCGAGCCGAGACCGACTCGGGACAGCCGCCTCGCCGAGGGACGCCGGCGGCTCGCCCGGCACGGCAACTGCCTTCTTCTGTGGCCGCCCGCGCCGGCGCGCCGAGCCAGTTAACTTCTCCCTCTCGCGGTCGCTGGGCGCCGACGCAGACTTCTGCTTGGCAGTAGACACGGGCGCATCGCTGGGACGACCTCTCTGCCTGGAGACGGGAGTGGAGACCTCCTTCGCGTTAGCTTTCTGTCTGATGGCACGCGTAGACGCATCAACATTAATATTCTGCTTGCTGGACGGCGCCGGCGCCTCTTTCGAGCCACCTTTTTGCTTAGCCACGCCTGTGACCGTCTCTCTTGAGCTGATCCTCGACCTTACGACCGCCGCGGGAACATCACTGGACCGGGGCCTATGTTTGCTGGTGACGGCCACGGCCGCCGGAGTCCTAGTGGCCTCAGCCACTTCCTGTGTCTGTCGAGCGCGTCCTCGGAGCTTCTCCGCGGCTCGAGCGGGTTCCGCCTTGGCCGGTTGCGGGTCGCGGGTGGCCGGCGAGGCCCGGCGGGTCGCCACTGAAGTTGTCTTGTGGCCTGCAGCTGCATCGGCTTTGGCAGACGTTGGCTTCGCCGCAGGTTTCGAGACTGCTGCCTTTTCTGACGCCTTATTGGCTTGAGTTTTCTCTGTCGCCCTCCCAGCCACAGGCTTACTGTCGGCAGCCTTGGCCGCCTGAACCTTGTCCGCGCCACGGGTCGGCAAGCCCTTCTCGAGCTGCTTGGAGGTTTGGGCCTTGTCCATGACTTTAGCGGGAGCCTTTTCCGTTTTAAGTCCGGACATCTTCTCGGCAGTTTTAGCGATGGGCGGTTTTTCAACAGCTTTGACGGTCGATGGCTTTTCAGATGGCTTTTCCGGCGACACTGATGCCGAAAGGGGTGGATGACAGGTAGACGACTCCGATATAGTTTGGCTGATATGGTGATATCGCTTCTTCAGCGGCAGACACTGCTCTTTTGCCTCGTCGTCCTGGAAATACAACACATGGTGATGAATATCCTGCAGTGCTCCTTGTGTCACCACTCACCTACTTGGAACCCAGGCCAATACGTGTGATAGCATGCAACACGATCCAGAAACCACTGTTCAGAACATGTGCAACGAAAAATAGATCCGAAAAATCCCAAGGAAAATTCAAGATGGCTCAGTCGGTTCCAGTGGCCGCTGGCCCAGCGCTTAAAAAAAACGGCGTTGTCTTGGTTGGTTGGTTGGTTATTTGGGTTTTAGGACGTATCAACTGCATTGGTTATACAGCGCCCATAACGGCGTTGTCTTGGATCTTGCCATCCAGAACATTATACCTTCCACAAAACCATCCTCACTTTTCCTGTAAATATATTGATAGATGCTGCTTAAAATGACTGCAAATGTATTGCTTATGATACAAACAGAAACTCATTGAATAGTACAAAAAGGAGCTTCTGATGACAAAATAAAGAATATTATCCTCTCCGTATTTAATGAGCCTATGATTTTTCAAACATTCCAAAACATAAATCCAACTCTGGTCTGGCCCGAACTAGGCTATCCCAGCGTGGGGCAAGCCGTTTCACCACGGGACAGCTGAGAGCTGCAGTACGGCTGGAGAAACGCGTCTTTCTGGTCAAAAAGGTCAGCCATCCCCATCCGCTGTCCTAAGGATACAAGTGCGAACAGCAGTATGGAGTCCGATTCAACCGGATGTGGTCGCCCAATAGGCAGCCAGAATATCTTCCAAACCTTGGGATTGAACTCATTGAGAGCCCGAGGGAGTTAAATGTTACTGTCGTGGAGGATAAAATACGCTGAAAAACCAGGGCCGCCTCAGAGACGCTAATGCCGTGGAGGGTATAACCCGCTGAGAATCCGAGACTGTTTCAGCGGCGCTACTGTCGTACGGGGATCAGACCCGCTGAGGGCAAGGAGCCAGCTCAGAGACGCTACTGTCGCGGAGGGTTCGAGCCCGCGGAGAATCAGAAGCCGACTCAGAGACACCACTGTTGCGGAGAGTTCGGACCTGCCAGGAGCCGGCGAGGAAAAGCTACTGTTGCGGAGGATTCAGACATTCCGAGAGCCGGCCCAGGAACGCTGCTGTCTTAGAGGGATCAGATCCGCTGAGTCAGGAGCCGGCTCAGAAACGCTACTGTTGCGCAAGGTTCGGATCCGCCGAGAGTGTAGGGCAGTTCCTGAGACACTGCCGAGAGGGGAGGGGGGAGGGGGGAGGGGAGAAGAGACCATCGCAACCGAATTACTATGAAATGGATACTATCACAGTTGTGTAGTAAGATGACAAGTACTGATCTTAAGCTCATTATAATCAGATTATAAAATAGTCCAAAGGTATCTGCGATCGCTCGGATATAGTTCGGCCCTGTTTTTCCTGAGTTGAAACCGTGTATAATCTTCATCACTGTTGAAAAATGCTTGGCACCGATATATATACGAGCAATCAAAGGTACTTTTGAACCATTTTATAATCTGATTATAGTTAGATTATGATCAGTACTTAGCATCATACTACTTAACGTACTGTTCAAAACAGTGCTTGAATATATAAATATCACGGTTTCACTGCGACCAGACAACTGATACAGTGGTACTGAACTCGAAGGCTACAGGGGCCATACTCAGAGAGGTCAGCAAGGGAATGGCACAGTCGACGACTGGTGTTACAAGATCATTGAGTGGGGAAGATGGACATTTTTCCGGACCAGAGTCACCCAAAAATCATAAATATAACTATGCAAGCTATCCTATCATCCTGATTGAATAACATACTATTATGTTATCATGGGCTAATTCTGTCCGCTATACTTTTCGACTATTCAGCTCTCTTGGTTATCGGAGGTGGTGCTTATCATGTGTTGCGGTTTTGAAAATTATATATAGGCGATGCTATCATCGATTGCTAGCTTCTTGATTTTGCGACGTTGGTTTCCACTTCGTGGCTCTCCAAGAGCATCAATGTCAAGCCTTTCCAAACCATCCTTGTGTTGCCTCACCGCTGAACACCCGCTTCGTGCATCGCTTGTTATAAGACGTACATTCTGGCCCCACAAAGCGCTCCTTATCTGGCCTGGGAAGTGCAGCTGGGAACTACGAACGACAACCTAGCTTGGACCGCCTGAGCCGTGACGATGCATCGGCCGCACGTCAAGTTTTCGTTGAAAAGATGGCTCAACTGAAACATTGAAACTGCCCGACCGGTTGCAGGGTTAAGGGTCCATACGGTTAGCTCAGCTTGGTATGGATCTTGACTCCATGCAGACATTCTAGCAAGCAGCCTGATTAAACTAACTTGAGAAAACTATCAACTTTAGCTTTGTTTTCGTGATCATGCTCAGGGATTCGCCATCCGTTTTTCGTGATCCTGCATCTGGCGACGGCGCACACTGTGCAGCGCAATGGTGTTGGGCGTCATCGCCAACATTTCGGACGTCGGCCAGCCGGGCGCAACTCAGCTCCGACCACCGTGCTCGTGCAAAAGGAGTCGTCTTGGACAGCTCGAAGGCTGGTAGGCATCAACGGGATGCAGGAATCGGATAGGATCTGGAACGGAACAGCAGAATACAGACGGTAGTACTGACAACTTCAACACAGACGGCAGTACCGACAACTTGAATACGTGTCGTGGATACACAATGTAACTCATTACAGCATTAAACATTCTGAGAAATGGCATGCATGCGACATGCTGATTCACCACGACATGCACCTCGAAAATGAATGGCATCCACTGAACCGTCTTAGCATCGGAAACATAGACAATTGTTTCTGATGTCAAAACAATGAAGAAATCGAACAAGCCGACAAAGCTTCGCAGGTCATCCCTTTTTGTTGGCATTGATCGAATATTAACTGCCAACCATTGCTTCAAGCAGTCGGCTCTCACACACATAGTAAATTTGTAAAATATGCATGTTCCCACACAGTGAAACACACACCTAGGTGCGTGCATAAACATGCATGCGAGCATACAATCAGCACAATGTCCACACACGCCACACATACCTCACAGTGGATTGCATATCCGAATATAAATACCAGCGAAAATGGCAATAATTATGACTACAGCAAGCTATTTTTGCCTACCCAGCTGTAATCCGGTACATTCCGAGTGAGTGCTGAATACTTCCCCTTCTCCGAGCCCAATACTCTGGCAATTCTAACACAGTGATAATGTTGTCTCCCATGAACATACATTTCCCACAGCTTGAGATACTGAATAGGCTTCCTTCGTTTCTGGTAAAATCGGCCATTTCCCGTAGCTCTTCTGGTTCGGGAGCCAGTGTCAAAAAACGAAGCATCACGAATAATACTGATTGTGAACAGTATTTAGCCAATGTGAATACACATAGCGGTAACACACATGGAATGACTGGCTTGATGGGACAACATGCTGCTGAAAGCTGTGGCATGTTAATGGAGTCACATATTAACGATTTCATCAGCTTACGGCCCAGCTAATTATGTCACACATGAAAGTGAGTCTTGTAAAGGTGAAGCCTTTGTCATCGTCCTTGGCCTGTAGCAAACTTTTGGAAAGCATAGAGCGTACACCTCACTGTAACTAGTAAGAAGTATGCTGTGACAAAAAGGTACATATTAAGGATAATTAATAACCAATTTGACTCACATGCATGTTGTCCTCAAAACCTAGAGTTGGGTGTGCAGCATAAATACATCATAATGCATGCCGCACGAAAATAAATATGTCCGTCGAAGTTGAGCATCGATGGCTCGTGGATAAAACTGCATACCAATACCGGTTTTAAACCAATGCTGTCTAATTTGTGTTGGGATCAGTGCTACAGCTCATGATGCAATGATGAAACTGAACCTTTCGATAGACCTGGAACACTAGAAATTCGCTTGCGAAATTTCTTAACCAGGTTTTCTATAGTCACCATACATAAGGGGCGAGCACAAGGGCTGGGCACATTTCCCGAGCCCACAAATATTCTTACCTGGCTAGTAGCAATTTCTTTCTTCGTCTTCTTCTTGGCCTTATCATCCCCCTCTTTCTCGAGCTTGGCCTTTTCCACCATCTGCCGGCGCTTCTTGCCGTATTTCCTGGTCTGAAAGCAGACGGGCAGGCGGCCGTCGCCCGGCTGGCCGGGCCGGCCGGGGCCGCGCGGGATGACTAGACTGCTCAGCCGCTGCACCAGCTCCTCCACGTCCGCCAGCAGCACCGGGTCCACGATGTTCTTGTGCTTGCGCTTGAGCATCTTGAGGCGCTTGCGGCGGGTGGCGAGCAGCGCCTGCGTGCGGCTCGAGTGCTCCTGGCGTGACCGCAGCGGCGCCGCCGACGCCTCGGCGACGCCGCGCCCCTCGGGCTCGTCGTCGCGCTTGAAGCCGACAGAACGGGAGCGGGGTGCGACGTCGGGCTGCTCCCGGCCCTGCGCCGCGGCCGGCTCCAGCCGCGACTCCGCGCCCGCCGGACTCACCGCCGCCGTCGTCGTCACCGCTGTCGCCCTCTGTCCGCGATCACCGGGAGACGATCGGCTGGGCGAACGCGTCGCAGCCGTCGCAGCCGCCGCCGTGCGCCGCCGCTCACCACCGCCCGGCTCTGGCGACCTAGAAAGCACTGTAGTCCGCGCGACGCGTGGCTCATACCCGGCGGGCGGATCCTCGGGCACAGGCGTTCGCGCCACCAGGGTGGGCCGTAACCGCGGACCAGCTTCGCGGGTGCGCACGCGCGGCTCTGGGTCGGTCCGCTCCCAGGCGGCGGCGTTCGTCCGCAGCTCGGCGGTGGCGGCCGGTCTGCGCGGCCGCAGCTCTGCCGGCGCGTCGAGTGGCTCGGCGCAGCGTCGTACCGGTGGCGCCACCTCGGACGGCTTCACCTTGCCTCGCGACCGCTCCGGCTGGCGCGGCTCCAGCTGGCGCGGCTCCGGCTGGCGCGGCTCCGGCGTCACCCGCTCGTCGCGCAACTCGTGCGGCAGCTTGGGTGCGCCATCGTAGTCGCTATCGCGTGGCGGCCGCGAGTCGCGCAGATGCGAGTTCTTGTTCTCGCGGTTGAGGATCTCCGAGAGGGACGGCTTGCGCGCGTGGCCCTCGCCGGACGGTGGCAGCGCGTAGCGTGGCGAGCGAGGCGACAGTCGGTTGCCGACTTTGACGTAGGGACTGCGCCGGCCGGCGGCCGGTGAGGTGACCGCCGGCCGACTGGTCGTCCGGTCCCACTGCTCGCCGTCAGAGCTGTCGCTGTCGGCCGCTGCGCGTTGCGGCGGGCTCGCCGCCTTCCCCTCGACCTGCACACTAACTCGCAATCCGTTCCGGCCGACCGGAAGCGGTGCCGGCGGCGCGGCGGCGGTGGCGGCGGTCGCGCGCGTTGGTGGCGGTGGCGGCGCACCGGCAGCCCGGCTCTCCCAGGGCCGCACCAGGCTCGCACCGGCGGCCGACTGCTTCAGCTTGTTCTTCCACCAGGTCTGCTTCTCGGGCGTGGTGACGCGCTCGGCCACGTCGTCAGCGTCGTCCTCCAGCGACTGGAGCGCCGCCCTGACGCGGCCCAGCACCGACACCTCGAACTCGGAGTCGTCAGAGCCTGACAGCGCCGTCACCGGACTGCAAGGCGCCGCCGGCACCCCCTGCCGGACAGTCCACCAGCCGTCAGTCTACCAATCGTCAGTCCACCAGCCGTCAGTCTGCCAGTAGTCAGTCTACCAGCCATCAGTCCACCAGTCGTCAGTCCAGCAGTCACCAGTCTATCAGTCGTCAGTCACCAGTCGTCAATCCACCAATCATCAATCCACCAATCATCAATCCACCAATCGTCAGTTACCAGTCGCCAATCACCAGCCGCCAGTCACCAGTCGTCAGTCACCAGTCGTCAGTCCACCAATCTCCACAGCGCCGCACAGCGCCGCACCACACAGGACAACCGGCGGCAGACGGAACACTGACGCGCACCAACAGGCCAGCATCCGGCAAGATATCGGGGTCTGCTGACATCCCTCTACACGCCAGGCCATTCAGCTCGGAGTGGTCCGAGAACGAAAACTGAAAAGGAAGAAACACGCACCCACTGGGGAGTACCTCGTGCTCATTGGCTCTAGTTATTAATTACATGCGAATGTGGCGGCACGATTTGTTACGATCGAAGACAGAAGCGGAGAGAGCATTCCTTCAACTATTGGAGAACATGATTTTGAGCAGTCGATCATGTCTTTAAACTTTTAAGGAGCTTAAGTTCGCAACGATGTACCCCAGAGTCACGGAAAAGCATGAATAAATGGGTTCACCACTCAATAGCTGTGCATTGTAATTGATGAGGCGTCGGTCCATTTATTTAGCCCTATTTTAAATGGGTCATGCTTCCGGGTTGTGATGCTTTTACCAACAGGTACCCTAGTATATCAGTATTCACAGTCAGGAATGTGAGCGTCGTGCATGGTGTTGCCAATTCCTCTGCATTGGGAAGGGATTAATGACTGAACTTGGGTAGAGTATACACTGCTGCATGTCCCAACACACTGCTTTATTGCCAGAACATAATTATTTCAATGGGTGCAGTATGTCGTGGGGTATCAATCTATCGACACATTTTGAGAAAGCTACCGTATCAGACGAGATGCAGCTTACCAGGGAGCGCTCGTAATCCAAACAATAAGAGCACATTACCGAGTCTTGCTGCACAGGTAACCATTTTTACGATGTACATTTTACGGCGAGACATGCTTGCAACCCAACACGCTCGATAAAGGTGAACATTCGGCTGGCGACATCCTCGATAGCTATGTGGGCGTGAAGCTACCACAGCTTTGGTGGACAGGTCGTTGGCATCCATTGGAGTCCCCAATCATGGAAAAACAGCTGACTGCTACATGTGCCGATATTTAACCTAGTCGCACCTGATTCTGATTCTGTAAGGCCCGACACGTGGCATCGAAGTGATCCTGCCATGGCACTGGGGATACTTTAAAGCATTTAATATCATTATGCCAGCTAGGCAAAACAAAAAATGTTATCAATACACCCACACATCGTCAACAGGTGAACTTGATTCACACCAGTTCCAGATATCATCGAGAGAAGTCGGCCGTCGCCAAAGAGGATTTGTCCTGGCATGGGTGTAAATTGCACACTGGAGGATGCCAACCCAATTTGGACATATTTTCAACGGCCAGAATGGTCAGGCGCCGTATCGCCGGGATAATTAGGGAGGGGATGAATGTACCTCCAGAGCCTCCAGCTGCTCCACACATACCTCCTAGTAATCTTGAACAAACATGAGCCGCGTGTGTTCTGTTGTCGTTTGAAACGTTGGCAAGGCGATTATGTCTGGATGCATTGTGGTGTAAGGCAGCATTAAACCAGAACATTGTGATTAGCTAAGTGGTGGTAGTAATCACGGATTGTACTCATACTACAACGAGCGATCTCATTTGGCACCCCGTACATCCAATGTGATCGGATTATCTGTGAGCGCTTACACAATCTCGTTAGCAAATTATTGGCATTAAATTAATCACTTTATTGATATCCGGTGTTAGTAACTATACATGGGAAGTTCGGGTTTTAATCTGAAGTGTCCTGCATAGCCTCTTCTTTTTGATATAATATTCTGGTAACAGGAGTTACACAATAATGAAATATCACTGATAGCGAAGCGATATAATACCCCAGTAAAATATTACCGGGATATATTACATATAAATAAGTGCTTGACAAAATATATTCCAGAGAGAAGAGGCAAATATTTCTACTATACACTGCATTAATGCAGGAAAGGAAAACATAAAATGTAACCATATTTTGACCTCTTAAAGATTCAACTTGAAGATTTTGAGTGCAGATTTGCAACCATCAACAGAACATCTGCGACAGACTTTTCTTTAGTCATGCTATTCAACAAAAACGAGTTTGCACCATTGGGTTAGAACCCATAATATGTGGCTGTCATGAATATAGAAGCCTTGTCAGCTAGATGCATAAAACCCAGATAAAGATACCTTCGACAGGCATTGCCAGCTTCTAAAATGCAATGGTGCAGACACCTTCAGACATCACCATGGGGAATCATGCTACTAACCTTGGCGGAAACAACAGTGGAGACGGCTGGCGACGGTGGCGGAAACTGATCCTGGCTCTTCAGTCGGACGTCCTGGTCCTTCTGGCGGGCTGGCTGCGACAGCTCCTGGTCCTTCAGGCGGGCAGGAGGCAGCAGCTCCTGGTCTTTCGGCGGCGGATCGCCTCCTTTCAGCCGTGGCGGCGGCGGAAGCAGTTCGTGGTCCATAAACCGCGGAGGCGTGGCGGCCCGCGCGGAGGCTCGCCTCGGCGGCGGCTGAGCCTGTGTCCGTGCCGGCTGGGTCGGTGGGGGCTCCTGATCCCTGAGCCGGGACGGAGGCGGCACCAAGGGCGGTGCCGGCGGTACCGGAGGCGGCTCGTGAACCTTGAGCCGAGGCGGCGTGGCGCAGCGAGAGGACCCCCGGCTGGCAGACGGCTCCGGCTGCTGCGGCTGCGCCTCGGCAGACCGTATCCTGCTGGACCGCGACCGCTCCTGACTCCTGGCAGGCTGGTCCAGCACTGGTGGCGGCGGTGGCGGCAGTGGTCGGGGCAGCAGCTGCCGCTCCGCGCTCCTCGCCCGGTGCGAAGGCGGCGCAGCGGCCACGTCAGACTCACGGCGACGGCCCTGGGGCGGCGGACCGGCTGATCCGTCGGGCGCCGGGCCAGCCGTGCACACAGTCGGGCAGTGCGGCTCGGCGCCCCTGACCTTGTGCGGGTGCGACACAGTGCCAGGATTGGATCGGTCGGCGACCGGATGAGGGAGGCCCGAACCCCGCACCTTATGGGGATACGGGGCATGGTGCAAAGGAGAATCTGTTCCTCGCACATTATGGGGGGATGGGGAAAGAAGAGGGGAATCTGTCGTCCGCATTGTATGAGGTGATGGGGAATGGAAATGGGCATCTGTCCCCCGCACCTTGTGGGGCGAAGAGACATGGGGATGGGAGTCTGCCGCTCGCATCTTGTGAGGTGATGGCGTATGGAGAAGAGAATCTAATCCCCGCACCTGATGGGGTGATGAGGAATGGTGTTGTGTCTCCACCCCTCGCACATTGTGAGAGGATTCCGTTCCTCGTACTCTGTTGAGGGACGAAGTATGGTGCGGAGACTCGTTCCCCCGTATTTTGTGAGGGGATTCTGTGCTTCGCATCTTGTGAGGGAACGGGACATGACCTGGTAGTTCGGTCCCCCGCACCCTGTGAGGGGACGACGTGTGGTGGGCCGGGTCAATCCCTCGCACCTTGTGAGGAGACTCCATGCCGCGCATCTTATGAGGGGATTCCGTGCCGCGCACCTTATGCGGGGATTCCGTTCCTCGCACTTTGTGCGGCGACTCCGTCCCTCGCACCCTGTGCGGCGGCGGGATATGGTGCTGCGGTTCAGAGGCCCGCGGTCTGTGAGGGGACGGCGCGTGCAGCGGCGACTCGACGGCACGACCCCGCGCCGGCGGTGGCAGCTCGGCCGGCGGCTGGTCGCCGCTGACGCTGCCCTCCACGTCCGACCAGCCGCAGCTCTCCGAGTCCGAGTCCTGGCCGCCGGAGCCCGACGACGAGCTGTCCGAGTCGATGTCGGACTCGTCACCGTCCGAGGACGAGCCCGAGTCGGAGCCGTCGGGTGGCGGCGGCGGAGGCGGCGGCTCCCCCGGCACCGGCGAGTCCTGCCGACACACGACACACGCCTGCACTACACGCTCACCAGAACCATCCACACGGCACCAGCGCGTGCGACCGGTGCGTGCGATCACGACCAGAGACACTCACGATTGTTGTGTAGTGATATCATTTCAACTAAAATCATTCAAAAACCAATGAACAGCGATTTAACTGATGGACACCTATTAGTTATTTGGGTCTTAGGTCGCGTCGACAACTATGATCATATTGCGCTCACACATCAACCTGTGACAGTGTTAAAATAATAGTTTTCCGTCAGGTGTGAGATGTCGAAACGATTACAGTGGGACGTCGAAATTCGCCGTGGAAACGATGTATTTAAGCATAACTTGTAGGTTCTTCAAACACTATTTTGATCCAACAGTGATAACGATCCAAAATACCTATCCTTATCAACTAAATTGTATAACAGACCACATCATTGGTAATCCTCTTACATGGAGTTGTGCTAAGAGATGTTAGGTTAGTGCATCACAATCCGCAATGGTGAGTATAAGCATGATGCTTATCAACAAGATACTGTTAGACATCAGATATGAAGCCTGCATAAAGACTCATCACGAAGCACGATATCGATATTTCGTTGGGAGGGATGTAGATTCAGTGTTCAGAAGGTGGTATATTCTACCCTACTTCACAAATAATTTATCACTGCCCTGTGATACCCACCCTGATGGCTTTGACATCGACGGTGGAGGGCAGGTCAACACTATCGTCGTCGTCGTCCTCGAGGACTGCCGGCCAGCTGATGGCAGCCCCATACCGCAGTGGCGGCTCATCAGACATGCCACGCTCAGCGTCTGAAAAAAAACCCAATATGATTAATAGCACCATCCTTGACATAAGCATGTGAATGATGATTCTACAGCATATGTTGCATGCAGCAATACCTGTTAATGGCACGACACTTATAACATCGCATAACAGCTGCCACAGAGCATGTCTCCGGTCACATCTAATGTACCTGTCACAAAACATAGCATCTGTCACATCTCATGGTACACCACGATACCTGGTACCCACCATAACATCAGGTAAGTTGCTCATATATGACAAATTGCATTATATTTGTGAATTATCATGATTGGTAACTGTGAAACAGCATTAAAATAATGATTTTTCGTTTGGTGTGAGATGCCGAAACGAGTACAGGAGGATGTCGAAATTTCCATGGATGTAATGTAGTTTAAATTCTTGTTAAGTTCTGCAAATCCAGTTTTGAGACAATTGTGTACATATGACTGTTCCCGTTTTGCTTGTTTTGAAAGGTACCTAATTTGGGGATTCCTATATCAAAGATAACGATACAAACACCTATGCATTACACTGATATTGCATAATATAGCACATCATAGGTAATCCCCTCAACTGGAATTTCGCTATGGAATGGTCGTTATCACGATCCTGGATTCGTTATGGTGAGCAAAAGTATGATACTTGTAAACAGGATAGTTAGAAACGAGGAATGCAGACTTCACAAACACACACCAAGAAGCACCATGTCAATACTTCTTTGGGAAGAACTTCGATCCAGTGTTCAGCGAGTGGTATATTCCATCCTATTTCGTGAATAATGTATCACTGCTGTGAAAGCACCATATATTGCCACAGCACCCATCGCCCAAAGTGAAACAAATCAATACTTACTAATTTGTCCCTTCCTGTTTAATTAACAACTAACTACAACAACTAGCTTTCATTCCTGATCTCACCAGGCCAGTTTTCAGCTAACCTCAGCAGAGGATGCTAAATACATACTTGCTTCAACTTGATGAAGAACCATCACCACCATTATTGCCACTCTCATAGATCAATTGGCTAGAATACAAGTCCATGTTGGTTACCCTTGTCCTGGCAAGACAGGGCCCAAGTCACAACATGCCTTTGGCTGTAACCCTTGGCTGAAGGGAGCAGCCAACATCTCGTTCAGTCAAGCCGCTGGTGCAGGCAATGGTTAGTTAGTTAGTTATTTGGGTTTGGTTGGTTATTTGGGCTTAGGGGCGCATCGACTGCGATGGTCATACAGCGCCCAGGTTATTTGGGTTTAAGGGCGCTTCGACCAGAGCGTGATCATTTAGGAACGACTGTGTCACATAACTGGGGGCACATTAAACTTTTGGTTTAAAGTCTGCCACTGAAATCAAATTGCATGGGATCAGGTCGTGGGATCAAGACCATGCATAACCCTACATAAAGCTATCCCAAGATATGTTTGAATTGAATTTGACTTTCTTCTCATATGCCCCCAAAACTATGCATAGACTGGGTTGATCAAAACTACATGGGTCACATGCCTGTAATCCCAATCAACTCAAGTTCTTAGCCCAATATGTAATTTAAAAAAGTTGACATCACCATGATGTGGTATGTCCCAGACTATAAATATGCATTGAGTTTGGTCAAACTGCAAAGTCCCGATTACCCTGACACAAAATTTATTGACTTTCATTTAAAAACACCATAGATAGACTAAATGTAACCTTAAGACCATGATGTCTTTTTTTTAAACTGCATGTGCTTAAAGCTCCAATAAAACCATACCAATCTAGGGGTGGTGGTGGTGGTTGTGACCCTACTACGCACTCATCAGCTGAGGAAATATGGCATTGCCTGCCTCTCACCCTGGCAGGAAGGGTGGGCATTGCAGGGAATCGAACCCCATACCTCTGGCGTGCCAGAAGTTCAGCTTAACCACTGAGCTACCGACGCCCCTACTGATCTAGGGAACATGGAGCTGGGATATCAATAACCTTTCCAGTGCACAGTCCTATGCTTACTGAAAACATGATATAATTATTATTTACAGCTCAAAGACCATGATACAAGGCTGGTAACAATCATAGTAAACCAAAGCATTTACTCTCAGCCTTCCATGATCTATGTAGACTATTATGGATAGGGAGACTATATATGGATAGGGAGACTATATATATATATATATATATGTATTAGAGATACTATATACTGAGAAGTATTAGTTTAATGATTGCAGTTCTAGCACTGCAGGAAAAGGGGGTGGATCCAGGAATTTTCATTGGGGAACTGGTCTGGAGCCACTGGTCAGCAAAATTTCAGACTGGCTGAAAACGTATGGAGCATTGAGTGTGCACTTGAGCATACTGAAGGGATGATGGGTGCCACTTATACATGGTGGGGGGGGGGGGGACAGCACATGCCTTCAGAGCCCATCCCCCTGGTGGTGAATGCCAGATTTCTGGAGTGAACCTTGGGTGCTAGAGTAAGAATTAGTGCAACAAAACAGCCTGTGAATTTATGCCTACTGCCCAGTTAAAGCAAAAAGTATAAAAGCTGGATGATTTACTACATATTGCACAGATAGTAAGCACACTGGTGGTAGCTGGTAGTAATCATTCCTGCAGCTCCTTGAGGCCACTTCTGCTGACAGCAACACAATATATGCATTATTGCAATAAGAGTAATTGTTTATTGCTGCAAATACAGATAACTATATAATTACAAAAACAGTGCATCACATGAGCATGTGCATTAGCAGTACCAACTGTGGCTGCAACATATTTTTTTTTTATTCTGAACATCCACTTTCTCTGAATCTAAATTGCTCAATGAGCTTTGCACCATGGACATTTTTGTTGGCAACACCATCTCTGGAATTCATGCTGGCAACCTTGCTCCTTTGGAAGACAACTTTGCTATTGTCTTTGGAGGTGAAATTATATGATGCAATGCAAATTGATATTACAATGATATCCATACCTATAGGGCAGTCATGACCCTCTACCACCTCTCCCTCTCTGTCTCTCTGCCCACCTTCAGCTCACTACAATTTTTTTCTGCTACTTGCCAGCTTACCAACCACTAGCCAAAAGGTTTAAAGTCACATAAAATACCACAACACATTGAAGTACATTTTGGATAATACTTGTCCTAAATAAGGCAAGGCTGTCATAAACCGCATGGAAACAAATGTAGCTGAGCATCTTAAAAAGCACACATTTTCACTGTTGGGAGTGCCTTAAGGTGTTTTATGAATTCTGGAAAAAAAATTTCCAACTGGTGTTTATTTACACAATTCTGACGATGCAAACAATCATTTCCTGTGGAAATGCTTACTTTTCAATTCCTGTGGAAATGCTTCCTGTATAAATGATCCTAAAACAAACTTAAGACATAAAAACTTGACATCATTTTCCCAAAATTTTTCCAAATAAACTAATCCAGCCTAACCTAACCTAGCTGAACCTACATTTGAAGAAAAATGACTCCTGATTAAAAAGCAGATTTGTTCCAGATTTGCCAACTAAATAGACATAACATAACATAATCAAAATCATAACATAACATAAAATATGTGTAAAGCTTATCTCCTGAAGAACTATAAACACAATGATACTACTGGCTCAATATCATTAATCAGTAGGTGATCCAACATCAGTAGGCAATCCAATATTGGTATGCTAGATTATATTATATTTGTTGGTTGTATTGCACAATTCAGTTCAGATACAAGTTAAGCTGACCACATGCTTTCCCTCCATGAAGCAAGAAAATTATGTGCTGGGAGGTAATTTTTGTTGAAAATAAGACTTTTTAGCTCTTTTTAATTTGGAAGGAAAATAATATAAAAACATGTTAGGCTAAGGAAAGTTGGTTTTATGATACATTATTCCTGATAACATTATGTAATACAAAACATCCTTTTTATGTTATTTTTCTTCCCAACAAAAACAAATTAATTGTCTTTGGAAATTAGTGGTGACACCATCTTAATCACATTAAGGAATATGTGGCTGCAATATTGTTTTATTCACAAGGTCATATCAAACAAGTTTAGTCATATCAAAACTAAACAACATCTATGCCACTTTCATTCTTAAATTTTGTTATTCTTCATTGTATGCTGCCCCAAACAAAGGCACTGTTTTGCACTTTTCCTGGTTTCATCCAGGTAGGCACATGAGGTGGAGGTGGTGGTTGGAACAATATAAATTTGCATTGCCAATTTTTTATCCTTATATTGTTTACAAAAAATAAAATTATTTGAGTGCATTTGATGTTTTTTTGGGTGAAACTACAACTTACTCAGATATAGGTAAGTAGGGGAAGAGGGGGGGTATCTGAACATGTTCTGTTCCCTGAACACCTACCTTTGGTTGTCTCTCACATCATGTTCAGTGCATAAATGACAAAAAGATGGTGGTATTCATAAATGATAGACCTATCTCTACCAAAATATGAAAGTCTGATTGCATAATTATATCTATTCTTTGTCTATGGAGGTTGCAAAGTTCACAGGAACCATTTCAGGCTTCCAAGAGCAGTTGGCTTAAGGAAACCATAAGGAAGTGACTTTCAATTTTTTTTTCTTCAATTACACCAGCATTTTTTAGTCGCTACTAATAGCTTGTACCACAACAGCTACAGTGAGGTAATCCTGAAGACCAACATTTTCATGTTCAGAATATGGCACACCACTATAAAATAATCATCTGTTTTGTGGTTAGAGGATTTTCATTGAAAGGAACTGTTTGAATATGGATAGCTTGTTCATTTTTGTGCTCAGTAAATGCAGTACAATTTCTGGTTCAGCCATACAGAAGCAGCAGTAGAGCTATTTGTTGCATAATGCCCTAAGTGTTCACCAGCCCCCCCCTCTTCCCCTACCTACTATACCTTGAAGTGCTCATATATAAAAAGTATCCTTTTGCCATGACAAGAATATTAACTTTGTTCAAATCACATCAGATAACACAGAAAAACATGTTTGACCATAACATTTGAATATTCATATTTACTGTTCTACAAACCTTAGAAAAATCCTTATATCAGTCCTTTGGCATCACATGGAAATGAATGACTTCAAAATGGATAACTTGTTCCAAGTCTTAAAACACTCAGGCATCCTATGGACCTAACTGCACTGATGCAGATTATAGCATGCACTTTCACACTTAACATAGGTACTTCATGACCAGATATTACTGCCTGCATAGCATGAAAGTAAACTCACCGTTTCCCGTGCAATAAAACTGCGAAAAATAGCAGGGTCACTTGATATCAATAATGTAAAAACGTCAAGCCATATCTACGACTACTTAGGTACCAAGGTAGGTATATCAATACCTTGCATACTAAAACAAAAGGGACTGTTAAGGTTATAATGATTGATATTAACATGGTGATTAGGACATAGCAAATTGCATATTCACGCACATACTGACGTTACTGACACCTACGGCATCAATTAAAGGGCATCAACGAGCTATCAAATATACACCCATATTGATATCACAACAATTCCCGATGCACTAATCCTAGGAAACCCATAAAGACAATTTGTGCGCATGATTTCGTCTCAGAACATTCTTTGACTTGAATACAAAGCATGGACAGGATGAGTACTGCCGCCGAAATGCTTTTGTCGTGTTTGACGGTTGATATATAGATGGAATTACTATGAATTCAGTTGTCTTATATTTGACTTCAAAAATATTTAGTGCAACCCAGCGTGCATGGTTAGACACTTGTATGGAAAAACATCTGATAAATGTCAACTAGTACATAAAATTGTCCTCAAAAACGTACGGTGCTTTCTCTATCCTAGTCTTCTATAACAAAAAAGTTAATAAATAGTGCAAAGTTTCTGACATAATATTCACGTGCCCCACTCTAGACTGCGGAAGAACGTTTAACATAAAAATATTTTGACGCATTTATAGCAAGTTACATAATGCTCAGGCTCAGTTCAACGAGCTTAACTGGATATGATACGAGACGTTTGGCGACGCACCTACGCATTGTTGTTTTCATCTTAGTGAATCCTGCGTTAGGTGTGCGGGGGCATAGTATAGTTTCTGAGAAGTATGTGTGCATCTCTGAAGCAATTGAAAGGAAAGCCTGATGCTGGTATGTGTCTAAGCCTTGGCCTGTTACTTGCAATAGGCTGTCAGTCGCCCAGCTTTAAGGAAAAATGTAACCCTTGCTGCGTAATGTTTGTCACCCGGTTGTGATTTCATTGTTTTCATAAATTGGTATGTGGAGAATGACACCTAGGCGAATATTTCTTGCATTCTCTCTTTGTCACTCTTTCCCATGTGTCTCTGCTTGCCTCTTTTTCTCCCCTTTTTTCCCTGCACCTTTTCTCTTGTCTGGGTCACTCAAGTATCTCCCCTGTTTTGTGCTTAGTTTTGTGAATGTCCTGTGAATTTATGACAAAATCAGTTGTCAGGCTATGTTTTTGTGTAAGCTGGTTGTGCCATTTGCTGCAGTTTAGTTCTTTGGGTGTGTTCTACTGTATCAACTGAAGATGCTTTGGAAGCAAAATATATCTAGATTAACTTCGAATTTGTTATATTATTATGAACATAAGGCTGGTAATTGAACTGATACTTTAAGGTGTTATATGTAATGTCATCAAGTGTTCAGATATTTTTGCTGAAGAACCCTCAAACTCAAATAACTAACTAACCTTTTCAATATAATTCAGTACCCCTCCCATTGTGTGTCTCAATGTCTCACCTCCAGACCACAGATGCAGATACATTCTAAAACCCCAATAACTAACTAACCCAGATGTATAACCTTATCGTTTTCATAGTTGAAAGACATCTGCCATTGACCAGCTGACTTTTTAGGTTCTCTAAGTCAAGTTGAATATTACAGATATAACTACTGTTAGCCATTCCTACCAGGTTTATATCATCAGCAAATTTGACACCCTATTACTTAGCCCTACTTCAATGTTACTCACAAAGATGATGATGAGAAGTGGACCTAGAATGGAGCCCTGTGGTACTCCACTCAGAACATCCTCCCATTTAGATATGGATCCATTTAACCCTTTGTTTCTATCTCCTTAACCATGCCTCAGTCCAACCTATATTTTTATACGCTGGCTGTAGCGATCACACAATGGGTCCATACTACCAACTGTAATGACAGCACACATGGTGTGTACCAGAGTACGTAGCGAGTGTACGTATGAACGGTCTCTACCTACCGTTCGGCAGTGGAACATGCATACTTTCTGTACATATGGGCAGTGCAGGCTGGGGTGGATGGAGGCTGATTGTGACCTCATTTGACCCTGAAGACATTGACCTGGGGTCATGAAATCTATACTGCAGAGTTCACTACAGCCATAATTCCTCAAAATTGTGTGCTTCTAGTTTCAGATCTTAGGTGGCCAACCCCCCCCCCGTGAACATTATATGAGAGGCATGTTGACTGGGAATCTTCTGCACTTCCTATGGTAGCATTGCTTGCACTCAAATTGTAATGGAATGTGGAGCATATGGAATCAGGCTGTTTAAATAAACAACTTGAACTGGACATGCATGCAATGTTTCATGGGGTCACAAACCCTCACTGTGAGGTAGGTGTATGACCACTTTGGTTTGAAGATACCAAAAGTTGAATGCCTACAGAAAGTGAGAGGTCTTACCACGGGGCAGCATGAAGCTGTCATGCAACCATCTCAGTGGCTCCAGTTTGTCAGAATCCCTTTCAATTGTTTCTGGGACAGGGGCACATACAATGGGCACTGGGGGCATGTGTCCCTTGTGTCCCCTCAGGTTTTCAGTGACAGTTGCATGTTGGGAACTATATGACCAACACAGTTGATGTGCCCTCAAACCCAAATAGCCAACCAACCAGAGTTGCACGTTGAAAGAATTTTGACCTTCAGTGTGCCCGAATGCCCCCTCAAATTTTTCAGCCAGAAGCACCCTTCCAGGGACAAAGTTCCACGATGACAATTCCAAATGGTCCAATTGGACATTCATCACATGAGTAGGCTTTAATTGAGCATTTCCCTCTTTACTTTCATTGACAAATATTATTACATCAAGCAACTTGTATGATAGTGTAAAGTAATCTAAAGTTATAACATTGTTTAATACAACAAAGAATGGCTCTTAGATGCACCTGGGTTTTAGACATTGCATGTAAAAAAAAGATATGACCTTTAATATACCAGGAGGTGCTGAGTTGACATAAAAAATAATGATAAAGATTATACTTTATTACTCAACGTTTTTGCCAGGAGAGAGTGGTACACTCTCCTTCATCATGAAAGAAGCACCTGCAGACAAAGGTTAGTCAAGAAATTTGAATTGCTTCAGAAGCAGAGTCTAGTAGACAGCAGCGGCTCAGACCGTGGTCTTGCACCAGGGCACGGGACTCTGTCAAACACTTGTCTTCCGGGAAGTACCCTCCTGCAGGTACCGTGTCCAAGTCACTTGCCTGAAAATTCCCAGAGGGGGGACGAGTGGTATAGGGGTAAGATGCTCGTCTCGCAATCGAAAGGTTGTGGGTTCGAGTCTCACCTGTCGCTACTCTTCGCCCGCGACCAATCGGCGTGAGAGATTGGCGACGCTACATGACTCAACGGTCCACGTGTCGTAAAACCAATAACCAACCAACCAAAATGCCCAGAGGATTGGGTCTTCTGTTTGTTCAAGTGTTGCAGCAATGGAAGAAGAAGTCTCCAGTTTGACGGCTCGGCCCAATCAGAGCTCTAGGGACTCCACTTCACTACCCCTAGAAACCCGTCATCTCTTGCCTGAGGAGTCAGAGGAGGACAAACACTGTGGCCCAGTGGAAGCAGCTGTTTGTAGGGATGTTGGTGTGTCACCACGTGGTGTTATCGATTTTCGCTGCTGTGCGGACAGGGTCTGGTGCGCTTCGTTGTTTAGTGCGTTCGTGCCCAGCGTTGTGACTGTTTGGAACTTTGGGTGGGTTTTGGCTATGCGTGGGTGGTTTCTGTGTTTGACGATCTCCAGCGTTGTTTCTGGAGTCAGAAACTGCAGCGTGAGACCAGCAGCTGACCGCAGAGCACCACAGGAGGACGAACTTCGCCTAGGGACACATTCATCGTACCAACCACCTACGCCACTCCCGGATAAACATAATTTACTCCACCACGCGGCTACTAGTGGAGAGAGCTCGGGTAGTTGCATTACTTCTGGCACCCACGGTACGGTCACCAACGGCGATGGCACCGAACAATATCGCACAAATCGCACGTCTAATCTGAGTAAGTTACCTCTAGACTCAGATATCTTGGGATTGCTTGACAAAGGCCCCAATTTTGCGTTAGCTCAGAAAGTGGATCGTAGCTGCTTGGAAAAGGCAGAATCGGGCGTAGAAAGGGCGATCTATGGTTTGCGGTGGAGGAATGTGAGGGAGACAAAACAGCAAACTGTACCTCAGGTACCGCAGGCAGGCTTATCACAAAGCACCTCTAGCGCAGGTTATTTAAAGCTTCGCCCCATGTTCCCCGACACTCCTGCATACCAACCACCGAGAGCCACAACTCAAATAGAATCTGAGTTGAAAGATTTAAAAACAAAAGTGCTAAAAGCATATAAATATCACAACAAAACATCGAACAAAATGTCGGACAATTATGCGAAACAGAGGGAAGTACTTCGGAAAATGAAAAATAACGATAATGTAATAGTAAAGCCGTCAGATAAATGCAAAGGATTCGTCGTGCTAAACAAAACTGATTACATTGAAACGGCCAGCAAAATAACGGACGATTATCAGAGCATTCCTTCCCAACCAAACCCTACCAAACGTCTCGAAATCGAAACATGTACTATCATCAAGGAAACTTTATCAGGGAAGTTACATAAAGACACTGCTATCTCTCCTTCCTCATTCCAGCCGCACAGCGGAATTATACGGGCTCCCCAAAAACAACATACTAGAGGTTCCACTGCGCCCTATAGTGTCGGCGAGTGGTGACCCCGTAGACAAGTTATCTTGGTTCTTGAGTAAGATTATCGTCCAGATACTAGCGTTGGTTCCCGCCCATTTGACAAACTCGGAGTCGTATCTGCAGAGGGTGAAAGAAACGTGTCCTACCAAACTTCTGGAATGCAGTATTGTTTTCACCATGGACGTGAAAAATTTATATGGCAGCATTCCGGTAAAGGACGGGATAGATGCTGTGATTCGTCTAAACGAGGACAATCTGGATGCTATTTGTCTTTTCGGGATTGGGGTACAGGACTGTGTGAAATTACTGACACATATTTTTAGCAATAACCTCATACGTTTCGGTAACTCCATGTACAAGCAGACAAAAGGAGTGGCTATGGGTAACCGATGTGCACCTCCTTTAGCGATTGCTTTTATGCACCGCCTTGAGTCGATCTTCTTAGCTTCGTATGATTTGAAACCAGCTCTCTACATGAGGTATATAGACGATATTTGTGGTGTTTGGACACATGGCTTGGCCTCTGCTCGACTTCTTTGCAGAAATTAACCAACAACATTCCAGCATCAAGTTTACCTTAGAACACACTGGCCATAGCAGTTCGATTCCTTTCCTTGATACGTTGTTTGTAGTTCAGGCTGATGGGAGCTACACCACCGAGCTGTACTTTAAACCAATGGCAGCCCCCCATCATCTTGCACTATGATTCGGCCCGCCCGATGGCCACTAAAAAAGGCCGTTCTAACATCCCAAATGAGGAGAGCAGCACGAGTCTCCTCCGATACTATTTCATGCGAGCGGAGCCTTGCGAAGATGACGACTCTTTTCCTGGAAAACGGATACCCAGCACATCGGGTACACTCCGCCGCTCGTGCTGTTCACCCTCACAACAGGAGTAGGATAGGTGGGTAACGTCGGCATCGAGCGGGTAGCAATCCCAACTATGTTTACATGATACTTCCTTTTGTCGATGACCAACTATGTCGACAGGTAAACGCAGCCATCCGTTTGTCTCATCTAAACCATGTTAGGGTAGCCTGGACTAGCGGACCTACGCTGAAATCTTACCTGGTCCGCTCAGCCCTGGAAATGCCGCCATGCCCCGCTGGTAGGAGAACGTGCCACACCTGTATCAACGGGCTCAAAGGTAGATGCACACGGAAAAACGTAGTTTACAAAATAACGTGCAATCGTTGTCTTGGAATATTTTATGTCGGTGAAACCAAACGTAGTATCAGGGATAGGTACAATGAGCACTTGGGCGATGCCAGACTTCAGAGAGCATACACACCTTTAGGCGAACACGTGATGACAAACATTATAAAATTGGAACACAGCGACACTAACACAAACTTCAAAGTAGAAATTCTAGCAACAGCCAGGGACAACGCTGATCTGAAGGTCCTCGAATCTCTACATATACGTAATCTACGGCCGCAACTAAACACGCAAACGACGTCTTGGTATATCACATAAAATTACATAAACATAAATTATATATAGTATGTATTACGCGTTATATTGGATATATGTTTATATATGTGCGTGAGTGTATGCATCGATATGTATATGGACCATCGGCTCGGGCTTCCTCAGAGGATTCCTTCTTGACATAGTTTGTTTCTGGTTTGGAGTTTCTGTGAGTGTCTGCACCACTGAGGAGGCTTTTCTGCATCCCACGTGTCTTTTTGCACGCTTTTTTCAATTTTTAAGCTTGAGCTTTTTTCATCACTCCTGACGATGTCCCCTGTCCGAAACGTTGAGTAATAAATTATAATCTGTATCGTTACTTTTGATGTCAACTCAGCACCTGGTATATTGAAGGTCGTATATTTTCTTTACACGCAATGTAATCTGAAGTGCAACATTAACCAACGGCCCTGACTGCTAACTGTGTGATCTGGTTAAAAATGCATCAGTGCCGAGATTCGAACCCATCACCATCCATACAGAAAGCGGACACCCTAACCAACTGCGCAAATTGTCGACATGACGCAGGCCGAATATGCGATGTAGAGCATGCCGACTGAGGAGATGTTTATTTCCTCGATGATCTCTGATGAAGTTTTGCATGTTCTTTACACACCACCTTTTTCTATCAGTCCCATGCTGTGCTCATTGATGAATTAGATGAATGTGTGGAACTTTATCGAAAGCTTTGCTAAAACCTAAGTACACAACATCTATCCTGCTTTGTCTGCTTCTCTAGTTACATATTCCATGAACTCCAAGAGACAAACAAACAAGATCTCCCAGAAGATCTTGTTTACAGTTAAACAAGATCTCCCAGATCAAAATTCATGCTGAGTAATTTTAAAAGGTTGTGCCTATCTAGATGAGTCTGAACATTCTGTTTGACCAGTTTTTCTAATACCTTGCAAACTATTGAGGTGAAACTGACTGGCCTGTGGCTTCCTACACACTTCATACTTCCATTTTTGAGAGTTGGTACTACATGTGCATTTTGCCAATCTTAAGGTACTTCAGAATACTCCATAGACTGCCTGAAAATAATGACTAGGGTACCTGCTAAGACTTGAGCACACTATGAAGATGCTAGCTTAAATATCGGTCCTGCAGCTCCATTTCCTTTGCAAATGTTTGCTTTTTAGTTGGAAAGCAAAATAACACCAGAAAGAGGGCTTTGAGTTAGATAATATAGGATTAAAATGTTAAATAAGCTAACCTAGCCTAACTACCATTTCAAGAACATAATGTTTACTTGAAAGAAAACAAACTATTTTTCAACTTGGAGCACTGATCAAAGTTGTTTTCAAATATGATATTCCAACTTAAAAACCTAAAATAACCCAATGAAACCAAGTCAAACCTAACTCCTTCCCTTGCTTTATAGAGGTGGAATGTGTGAACTCTGGTGGGTTTATGAGAGAACACTAATACTGCACAATCTTAATTTGTATTCATTTAGTTCCAGTAATTGGTTGTCAAACTGCTTCCTGAGATATTGGGCTATGCTTGGAGCATCTGGAGGATAAGCCTTGTGAATTTTACATCTTGGTGTCATCCATAATCATTTTTGCTTGTAACTATAAGTTACAGCTCATTAACATGGAGTAAGAAAAGGACTGAGCTGATCTGATCTCTGTGGGTCAGCACTAGCCAGAACACTTGGTCTGGACTGGCTGTTGTCTCTCTGTTACATGCTATTTTCTTCCTGGCAGGAACTTCCTGAACTAGTTAAGCAACAGTATTGTTCTCAAAGTGGACAGTATTGTCTTGTAGCTGAGATGCACCATGTCCAATCCACACCCACTGTCCTGGAAGCCTGTCCAATCCCCAGCTGTTTCATGGGAATTCCCAAGGCAGGATTTCCTTTATATGAACTGCAGTATTTGTATTATGTATATGATGATTTAGCATCCTTTTCACCAGTAATATTTTGACACATCCATATGTACTTACCATGTTTAGATCTGGTTTGATTCAAGGCATTTAGATACAGGAGGTAGTGAACTGGTTGTCATTGAAGAGAAAAGCTATTTAGGTATGTCAGTTTCAAGTGACCTGAAAGCAGGAAAATAATGTAACTCGGCTAGGAGCAAGGTAATTATAATTTAAGAATCATTAATAGGAGTGTACAATATGAATGCAAGGAGGTTATATACACATTGTACTTTGCTTATGTGGTGCCCCACTTGGAATATTATGTACAGGTATGGAACCCTTGCTTAGAATGAGATGTAGTTATACCAAAATGAGTGCAATATAAAGCTAGCTGATAAGTGGACCAGACAATTTAGAATATGAGGTGAGGCTTGTGGCATTAGGTGCCCCTTATGATTAGAACCCCTTGTGTAGCAAAGGCAATATGTTTGAACACCATTATATGTTGTCTTCACAAGAATTGAATTATCTTGTTCATTTGCTGCATTATGTGCCCATTTTGGTAATGTTCCTTGAAACCCAGGTATTAAACTGAAAATCATAATGCACTTCTTTGTTTTAAGCAGTGTTAACTATTTTGATCCCCACCATACCTTTCACCTGCAACCTGATGTGATTTATGTTCCATGCTGATCACACAACAAATTTATGGAAACTATGGTATCAGAATGTTGTCAGCGCATTGAGAGCCTTGTTCTGAATTTGTGTAATCCAGAACATTATCCATTCTAGGAACTGTCCTCTCATTTTCCTTGCCAGAAGATTGAGTGGTGCTATTTGAAATTGGATCCAATCCTGTCCCTAGCTATGTAACCTAGTTATCAGCCATCACAAGTAATTTTACTGCAATATCATCATTATATGTTGATTAATATGGCATGATGCTAAGGGTGTTTTGCAGTGCTTTACATATACTTTATTGAAGGCTTTTTATTATATCTGTAAAAGATGGTTTCTATTTAATATGCAGTGTAACTTGCTCTGTCACTAGCATGTGTGCAGCAGCCATGTGTTACAATGTTGCTGCTTAGCCTTGTGTTAGTGTAGCTTTGTCATTTTGTTGTGTTCAGTGTGTCAATGTGTAATTGGTGGGTGGTGAATGTGCTGCTGCTCTAGGTGGTGAGCTGGTGGCACACTGAGTTGGCCTGGTAGCGACCATGTCTGCAGCGATAGTGGCGCCTGCAGTGGTGGTGCAACGCACACCCGGCATGGGCAGGAAGCCAGTCCGCGTCGACAACTGGGGAAACTTCCTGGCACAGCGCATTGAGGGCCTGTATGACAAACAGGAGCACTGCGACCTCACACTTCGCTTCCCAGGTGGTGACCTCAAGGTGAGAACTGGGAATGCTTCCACAGTGATAAATTATTCGTGAAATATGGTGGAATATACCACTTTCTGAACACTCAATCGACATCCTTCTCCAAGAAGTATCGACATCCTGCTCCTTGGTGCATGCTTATGAAGTATTCGTGTCTCCCTTCTAACAGTATCTCGTTTATAAGTAGCATGTGCATGCTCTTGATAAGGAATTCTGATACACGAACATTTCGCAATTAAATTTCAGGTAAAGGAATTTCCTATAATGTGATATGGCATGCAATACCAGTTTATATTATAGATATTATTATCCCTATCCCGACTATAGCTCTTCTTAAATTGTGAACTTCGAAACAAATGATAACGGTATAGTCATAAGTACCTACACCATTTGCTCAAATTGAGTCTGAAAGCCATCAAAATAATTTTATATGACACTAATTCCATGGAAAATTTCGACATCCTACTGTGCTCGTTTCGACATCTCACAATTAACGAAACACCATTATTTTAACCCTGTGCTTCCATGTCAAAGCAACACATCCATGCACACATCAATGTTGGGATCTGAAGAGGAGACTGGAATACGCACTTGCAGTGGCACAGCCAGGATTTTCCTAAGGGGCCAACCCCTAAAAATGCAATGGAATTTGGCAGGATTCGGGGAGCAAATTTAGGGTTTTGGGTCATGAAAATATCCATTTCTTGTTTGATCTAGTGTATTTTTGGTTGCTAATGGCAGGGCCCAGATCTCCGAGCCCTCACTTCTTGGCTGTGCCTCTGTGCACTTGTGATAGTGTACATAGTGATGTGGGGTGAGGTTGATACATGCAGGATGATAAAAAGGCAAAATGTTGTACAACATGTGGTAGGTGTGTAAATAATATGTATAGCATATATAAGTATGTTTGTGGCTATGAAATTGTTCTTTAGTTCAAATAATCTGAAGGGGAAAACAGAATGGTATTTTTTTTTCTTTCATGGATAAATATTTGTTGCTTCTGGGAGTTATAATGCCTGTGCTATTAATTACTGTTATTTTATAACAGTTGAATCATAGGTAGTACACACCGAGCCTGGGATTTCATTGCAAGATGCAGGTATATGACTATCTGTAAGAGTGGTCATATGCATGATAGCTACAAGCTTCATATTGCATTGTTCAAAATAGGGAAAGGAACACTGTCTTAACCATCGCATTGTAGGAATTGTTTATCCCTCCCAGTGTGGTGGGGAGGGAGGGGCCTCCTCCCCCCTCCACTAACGACTAACTTTTCTTCTAAGTGAGATAGACATATGGGTAGATTGCATGATGTACCTACAACCTTGAGCATTTAGTTACTTGAAGCATTTTTGTATGTCTCTTTTGGTTGACCTTCCATGTCAGGTCAAAGCAGTCAATTTTGGGGTGCAGTCAGCCACCGTCTTCGACATAGTTGTCAAACTGGTAGTGAAACGAGGAAGATTCCGTGCTTCGATATTGGTAGGCATAATATGACTGTCTAGCACACTTGGCATGTGCAAAGGTCAAGGTCACCAATCCTGTTGATGTCTAATGCCAAATATTAAATGATGGGCGCTGTATGACCAACGCAGTTGATGCACCCCTAAGCCCAAATAGCCAACCAACCAACCAAATATTAAATTAAGGTTTCAAAATTAACAAGTCTTGAAGTAAATTGCACTGAGGAAGAGATAATGGGTGCACCAGAGCAAAACCAAATGTTTTGCATGCTCTGCCCATTTTCCCAAAATCGAAAGATTGTAAATTTTGGAGATATTCCCCCAAAAAAACTGTCAAATATCATATTTTAAGGCGAATCTGGGGATCCCAATCACATCATGTTAAAAAAAACCAGGCTACTCAACATTAAAGGTGAATCTGACTTGGCCATTTTAGTTTGTTATAGTCCGTACTTAATCTCTAGAGCGACGGCAATACATGTGCCCATAGAACATTTCAGGTCATATATCAGGAACCAGACAAGATATTGACTTGAAACCTGGAATGCTTATTGAGGACATCATTTGTCTCTACTTATATTGTGGGTTTTCCCAAATATCTATTAGTAACAATGTTGTGTGGAAAAGACCTTATGTAGTTGAACCTTTATTTTTTTGTATTAGTCGGCCTGTTTTTGGTCACCATTTATATTTTTGTATTATTTTGTATCATTTGTATATGCAGGTATGATTTGTTTGTGAAAAATGTTCAATGTGCATCTAAAAGCAGTATTGTGACGAGGTTGAACCTCACTTTGACCTATGCTAGTGCCCATATCTTGTTTTTTAAACATAAATATCGTCCGAATTCTTGCTGGAGTGGCTTTATGGACGAGGGTTCCATGCTAAGCAGAGCTTGCTGCATTAACCCTGATCCCATCATGCGATCTGTGAATTCTAGTCAAATAGCATAATTTTTACCGAGAGTTTCACGAGCCGTCGATGCACCGACACGACCGACCTCGGGATACTTATGAGACCGGAGCTCAATTGTTTATGCAATGTGCTCTCATCGATTGTCAAAAGGCATGCCAATTTATATGCATTAAAGGTTCAGGAGTTACCTCACAAAGTATCAGGTAGGCTCAAATCAAGTCCCCACCCACACTGCGAGGGTTAATATATCTGGAAGCGTGATGTTAAAACTTTTTGGAAAATGATATCTATTCCATGTTCAGGAAGCAGCATCTTCCACCCATTTTCATGAGCAGTTTGTTGCTGTGTTACTATCCGTAATAGCATACATTATAATGTTTTTTTTATGAAGCACACATTCTGGATAGTCTGGTAAACTGAAGCAGTGAAATAAATGTGTCTGTGCTGAAGGAATACAAAATACTTCCATTGTACCTATGCTCAAGGTTGTTATACCAACGGACATTATTCATAATTTTGAATGTAAACCTTGTCAATACTTTCATAATCATGTTTGTAATGTCATCCTCTTCAGAGCTGAAATACAGAATAGCCAGATGTTTCCAGTCCTAGTTTCTTACCGCCCGGTCTGCTCTGTCATTCCCATTCATTAAGCACACATATTATCTGATCTCGCCATTGTTGCAGGCACATAGTCTCATCCTGTCATTGTTGCAGGCACACAGTCTGATCATATCACTGTTGCAGACACTTAGTCTGCTCCTGCTATTGTTGCAGGCACATAGTCTTATCATGTCATTGTTTCAGGCATGCAGTCTGATTCTACCATTGTTGCAGGTGCATGGTCTGACCCTGTCATTGTTGCAGGCACACAGTCTTATCCTGCACGTCTGCACGCCGTTCTTTACAACGCTGCTCAAGGGCAAGACCACTGGTCACAAGATATTGAAAATGCCACCGCAGATCAGCTCTACAACAATGGCCATTATCCTCAGGTAGGTGCCCCACAGAACATCTCACAGCTATGGCCATCATTCTCAGGTAGGTGCCCCACAGATCATCTCACGGCTATGGCCATCATTGTTAAGGAAGTGCCTGCCAGATCAGGTCTATAACTGTAACCATTATACTCAGGCAGGTGAACACACAGATCACCTCTACAACAATGGTCATCATCCTCAAGTAGATGTCCTGCATTGCAGTTCTATGGCTGTTGTCATCATCATGAGTCAAGTATGTGAACCCACAGATGAACTCTAAAGCTATTTGCCATCATCATGAAATTGATGACCCTTATATCATGGACGCTGTATAACCAATGCAGTTGATGCGCCCTAAAACCCAATAACCAACCGATGCCCCTTATATCAGCTTTATGAACATGACTGTTTAATAGAGCATAAAACAAAAATAAAAGGTAAAGTAAACAATTTTCAGGTTCGTTTCCGTCCTATAAGCGGCGCAGCGGTGAGCAGCTGTGTGCGGGTGCGTGTGTGTGTGCTCATCAATCTGTAAGGGCATAATACAGATGGGGGCATCCCCCATCCAACGCTCGTGGAGATTTCAATTGATAGGGGCCGAAAGCATGGAGACAAACAGTAAAAGCACCACCAAAGAAAACATCTAAGTCGTATTCACTCAAATACGTGCAAGATTCAATTTCACCCTCATAAAGTAGAAACAGTCACCCACGTTTACACAAAAAGGATCAGTGTGTTCTGTGGCTAATTGTTTAGGTTCATCTGAGCATGCACGCTCAAATTGGTCGGAGTAGTTCTTTTACCTTAATTTTATAACTGCTCGATGAAATAGTACGCGAACATTTTCTTTCATATTCGCCTGCGTTACACTGAGAAGCATTCATGTTCCATTAATGCTACTAAGCTTCCCAGAAGTTCACAAATAAGTCGCAATGATCTCTTAATAATCAGGTATGTACCCACTTGTGCCCTGCATTTGTCATCATCTTTATCTTCGTGTCGTTAGTTTTATTTTGTATCTATGGCTTGCAACATCACTGCAAAAATTGCCACTTCTCCCTATTCAATTCCCCATTCAATTTTGAGCAGACAAACCCCAACTGAAGTTGCAAACGATGACTTCGATATCTCGAATCACTCGCAGTATTGAGCGTCGCTGGCCCATTGTGCAGGCCTGTGATCGAGAGTTTCAATGAGGAGTTCGAAGGCAATCATCTATCTGATGACTAAGGAAATTGCTGCGAGGGCATGCGCTGCTGAAGGAGGTAGAGCTATGCCAGGTGACCAGCGTAACCGTGTCCTGGCAACGCCGCTGGTGCTGGTTCCGTGCCTGTGACCTTGGCGGCGTCGCCAGGTTCGTGTACACGGGCCGGCTGGAGGCGTCCTGCGACATGGAGCAGCTGTACAACACGGCCAAGCTGCTGAAGCTGCAGATCTTGATCCGGCTGCTGGAGGCGCAGCGCCACGGTGGAGACAACGCCGCGGAGACGGGCCGCGCACGAGACACGGCGGTGGCCATGGCTTTGGCTGGCCGTACTTTGGGACGCCCCGCAGGGTCAGTCGGCGGTGCTGTATCGACTCAGTCTGACGATGTTATCCCCTATTGCGAAGGGTGGGGCTGTGATGTTCAGCCTGAAATTGTATCGAGAAGTGTTCACTGTTGGGGAGATTTGGATTGATCAATTGAGCACAACTCTTGCTCTTTCAGGTAACTTGGCTTACATAGAGTTAACATAGTGTGAGCATGGAATGTACTTTTTGTGTCGTTTTGGAGCTAATCGCAAGCCTTGCATTTCATGCTCGGTAGCATTGGTATTTTCCATGGTGCGTTCTGCTGAATATTTGTGTCGAAGATAATGAAACTCAAGAAACTTTAATGATATTGTCTCCTGAAAGTATGTGTACTGAGGTCCACCACACCTTGGAATCTAGAGGTATGCGTGTGTTTTTTATTCGAAGCTGCAACCGACTGTATAGATTGTGTTGTGGAGATGGTTTTGTCTCAGCTGACCCGTATTGCACTTGTGTCTTTACAGGTCTCCCCGTGGGAGACACTCTGGTGTGTACCAGCCCACCAATTCGCAGATGGCCTCCAAACGCAGGTAAATCAGCCAGGAAACCTATCTGACGGAAGCTGCCAACGATACAGCCGTATATCTGGCTTTAATATGGGAAATGAGCAGAGAGAGAGCAACAGACAGATGACACAGCTACGTATATCGTGTGCTATCATGAAGTGTTATCATGTGTTGTGTGTATCATGAAGTGATATCTTGTAGTGATTGTCCGGTATCGTATGATTGTGCTTAGGTTGCATGATCGCAATTAGACACATGACGCCATATCGGTGATGCTTCACGAAGGACACCGGAAAGACGCGGTTGTAATGTGCAGAATGAGGATTTGGCGGGGAAAGCTGACCGTCATCTATGTGTTGCGCGCTCTGGAAATTCGGTTCCAGAATTGAGGAGGGAAGTGTTAGTAAGACAGAGTAACATCTTCACCAGACATGTGGTAGAATCACGAACTTGAATCTTTTGTAACCTTAATGTTTGAATTCTGGATTCTTTTGAATGTTTGGACAAAGTTGCTAACTTTGAATCTTGAATCTTTTGACTTTCGAACAAACCTTACTGTTCGGAATCTTGAATCTTTGGAACCTTTCAACAAAGGAACAACTTCGAAATTTGATTCTTATGCCAGGTAGGTGGCCAGTAGTAAAATCAGGATGAGTATACTGTACAATTTGAGCATGAATGTATGGCATAGTACGTCGACTGGAATAGCCTCCACTTGGATACCTCGGTGTGACTGACTATGTTATGGGTGCTGCATGACCTCTGCAGTCGATGCGCCCCTAAACCCCGATAACTAACTAACTAAGGTCAAAAGGGTGCTACCAGGGTGATAAATTAATGAAAATAGTTACATATTGATACACGTTCTTGTTTCAACACAATTATGTTATGCACGACTATAATTGTAGTGAATCAGGTCTTGATTTGTTTTTTTTGTTCATCATTGATGACTGATGACATGCATGTACCTTCCCTAAGCTGCAGTGTAGCTGCTGATGATCTTTCTGTGACATCAGTGGTTCACACCACTCTAAAATTAACCAACACAAGGAGCAGTGTCAAATAATGTCACAATGGATACATTCCAAAATGATATTCGTGTGGTGTCACTGTGTTATGCAGTGGTGCACACTTTTGTTTGTATCGTCTTGTATGTGAGTATTACCGTGTCTGATTTCTGATAGCATTGCGACATATTTTAACCTGTGATTTCACTCCAGTCATTTGTATATAGAACATCGACTGTATGTAGCACATGGCTGGGATTTAACGGGACGAAATTGTAGCTGCAAAATCACATTTCAACTGGGATAGCATTAATTCTCATGGTACTGAGAAAGACAGTTTTATCCACGGCCGGTGCCCTATAGTTATGGAATCTTTCTCTTGTCAAGCATCCCAAGTCCTTCGTATATTAACTGTCAAACGAGCAAGAACGACCGGTCAAAGACAGAGTCGACAGACTCGAAGCTAGTTCATGGTGTAGCTGTGTCAGGTGCCAACTGACTGGTATGTTAATTGAATATATTTTTACAATTATAAAGTAGGTGGCCACTTTCATGTGGATCACCAGATTCTTCATTTTATGGTTCTACGTTCCTACCTATGTGCCAGGAATCATAAACGATTATTTTGGTGAATCCATCTTTGTAGTTTTCCATGGTCATGATGTTTGGAGTCTTTAATGCTTAACGCATGCAATGCTTGTAATTTTGTTCCCTTGGTTGCTTTAAACAAAGTTGTCACCGTCGAATTTTCAATCATTTTATTTTTCAGGCCTAGATGTTTGAAATCAGAGGCGCAGCAAGGGGCCTTTGGGCCAGGCGCTCCCCTATCCCCACCCCTTAGCACAGACACATTTATTTTTATGATGCAAATTCTTGGGCTAATGATAAAAAGTGCTCAATCATAGCTTATAAGGGGCTTGCCCTTTCCCTTTACAACATTCCTAGCTGTGACTTTATAGTCTTGAATCTGTTGAACGTTTCGACAGAACTGCCAACTTTGACTATGGTTCTAAGTCTTCCGTGAAACTCAATGTTTGGAATCTTGAATCTTTCGAATCTTCTACTAAATGACATTTTCGAATCTCTTTTTTCTTTTCGCAAACCAGGATATTTGTGTTTTTATTTCCACAAAATTATCAACTTTCAATCTTGAACTCTGTACTCTCGGGTTTCCAAAGATTCAAAAGTCAAGATAAACGCTGAGAATCAGACTGTGTGATTCTGGTACGTGTCTAGTCTCCACTACTTGTAGCACTGACATTTATCATCGTTCGCAGCATCGTGCGCGCCGCCGAGCCGCCGGCGGACGCTCGACCATCCCGGTTCGAGTTCCCCGACACGGACGACCTGGAGATGCAACAGCGTCTGCCCGTGATGGACACGGCGCTGGCGTCGCGACGACCGGCGGCCGCGGCCACGCCCGCCGCTCCGCCGGCCCCGCATCCGCCACCGCCGGCGCCGCCCCGGCCGGCCGACCGCGAGGCGGCGTTCGAGACTCTGCGCCAGACGCCCGTCAAGCGGCCGGCGCCGCAGGAGAACGGCGATCAGAAGCGGGCCCGCACCGACGCCGACGCGGGCGAAGCGACGCAAGACGTGACCACGCTGCGCGAATACTACCAGGAGCAGCGGCGGCGAGCGCAGCTGCTGGGCGAGCAGGACGGCGCCGACGAAGATGTGGACGAGCCGGCGCCTGTGGAGGCCGACTGGAATGATGAGGAGCCACCGCCACCGCCGGCCGACATCAAGTCGCTCCCCGCAGCGGATTCGGCCATTCTGACGGCCTCCGACATTGCCACCCATGCCACTGCCGGCACTCCTACCACGCCTGCCGCTCCCGGTACTCCTGCCACTCCCGGTACTCCTGTCACTCCCGGAGTCACCGCCACACTCGGCACTCCCGACGCTCCCGCCAATGCCGTCACTCCAGCCACGCCGCGTCCGATCCTGAAACAAGAGCCGGGCAGCGGCGGCAGCGTCAAGAAACGGGTGCAGTTCTCGGAGAGTTCTCAGCTGACTGTGACCGTGCAGGACCTGGGCGACACCTCCGAGCTGGTCAGCCAGCTGATCAAGCAGCACCCGGACGTACTGCGCGCCGGCCAGAACGTCAAGGTGAGACAGTACACTGGAGGTCGTTTTTCGTAGAGTGGAGGGTAGCAGGCGAAGACGTCAAAACTCCTGACGATGTCGAATGGACCTTACCTATGTCTGTGTATGACTAATGACTCAGGTGTGGCCTGACAACCCCGGCTGTGACGGCTGATCCAGTGGACTGATGCGGCCGGTGACGTGACCTGACCTGACTTTCCATGGCTGACGGTGGACTCCGCCCACAGGTGCGACTGGTGACGCCGGGCGGTGGTGCCAGCCGCACCGAGTACGTGGTAGTGAAGCAGCAGCAGCAGCTGCTGGACCAGCCGTCGGCGGGCGAGACGCTCGACTCGCCGCTGTCGTGCTCACTGTGCGCGCGAGCGGGCCGCCAGGTGGACTTCTGGTGGGCGGACCAGATGTCGAAGCACTTCCAGGACGTGCACAGCGACGCAGCCGCCATCGACCTCAACACCCTCTCCTGCACGACGTGCGAGCAGGCGGGCGATCCGATCGAGTTCGCCGCCGTCGACGACTACTTCACCCACCTGCGCGACGTGCACGAGACGCGCGGCGTCAGCGGCATCGGCTCCTGCCACCTGTGCGGCTACTCGGCGCAGCGCAAGCTGCAGCTGCTCTACCATCAGTACACGCGACACCAGATCCGACCGCCGCGCTTCATCACCTTCCCCAAGTGCGACCGCTGCGACTACGAGGCCATCACCGAGTCGGAGCTGACGCGCCACCGGCAGCGTAATCACAGGGTCGCCAAGGAGTACAAGTGCAAGGAGTGCGGCGTTATGGTATCCAGCCTGTCGCTGCTGGAGGCGCACATGCGCAGCAAGGCGTGCCGCCAGATGTCAGACCCGAAGCGGCGCATCGATCAGTGGAACTGCCAGTACTGCGGCATGTCGTTCTCCCGCAGCTACAACCTCAAGGGCCACATGCGCTCCGTGCACAAAGTGTCGTCCGATCCGCGCCGCGTGACGAAGTCTGAGGTGAAGGAGGAGCCGGCGGCGGCGACGGAGGAAGCGACACCGCCTCCGCCGGCGGCGGCGCCGGCCCAGCTGGACCCGAGTTCGGAAGCCGAGTCGATGTCGGCGGTGGCCAACAGCGTGGCGGCGTCGCTGAGTTTGGCCGTCGACGGCGAGTACATGGCGCTGTCGGACGGCATCGTGCCCGTTGAGGACGAGAACGGCCTGATCTCGTACATCGCGCTGCGGCCGGCCGCCGGCGCGGCGGCGGACGCCGCCGTGGTCGAAATGACCCAGTACACGGTGCCGGTGGTGGTGGGCGGCGGCGTGGCGGGCGACACCGTCACCATCCAGGTCGGGCAGACGGCCGGACCGGGCGGCTCGGCCGGCCAGACGGTGCTGCCCGACCTGCAGTCGACCGGCCACCTGCTGACTCGAGCGGCGCCGCTGGCGGTGCAGGCCGACGGCAGCATCAGCCTGCCAGCCACCACGGCGTCTCAGGCGGGCCTGAACGTGGTGACTGTGCCTCATCTGGTGGCGCCGAGCGGCCAGTGGGCCAGCCGCCGGCGAGGCCAGCCGGCCGGCCTCGTCTCCAGCTCGCGCATCACCGTGTCCAGCTCGCAGTTCTCGGACGACTCGCAGCCCGACCTGCCGCTGGAGCTGCAGCATGGCGAGGAGATGATCGGCCCCGACCTGCCCGAGCACCACATCTACCACGGCCAGTCGGGCGACGAGGCGGTCGTGTACTCGCAGGTCGGCGTGCCCGACATGCAGCACGGACAGGGCATGGACATGTCTCACGTGCATGCGTGCTCGGCTCCGCGCGCCGGCGCTGACACGGAGCACGGTCACAACGCCCATGACTCCGGCGAGGGGACAAGCGCGCAGGCCGACGACGAGTTTCAGCCGGAGGAGGTGCTGGGCATCGAGTCCAGCCTCGACGTAGGCATGGCGGGTCGATCGGCACATCATAACTCTCAGATGAGTGATCTGAGCCAGTCGGAGGCCACTGCGACTGAGGAGCTGCAGCTCGGTCGGGAAAATCAGGAGCTGGACATGTCGGACTGCGAGGCGGCACAGGAGGCCGGCACATCCTATCATCAAACTGACCAGGCCAACATGTTAGAGCATCAAACGGACCAGCTCAGCATGCCAGAGCATCAAGCAGACCAGCTCAGCATCTCTGAGCATCGGACAGCCCAAGTCAGCGTGTCAGAGCATCAAACAGACCAGGTCAGCACATCAGAATATCAGACAGAACAGTGTCAGCATGTTCAGCAGGTGGTCAGCATGTCTGACCATCAGGCCGGGCACGTCGGAATGCTGGATCACCAAGCAAACCAAGAAGTTAACACGACTGGCCATCAGACAGATCAGGTCTGCATGGCTGACGAAACCGACAAAGAGGTCAGCATGTCTGATGATCATCATGCTGACCAGGTCGACATGTCTGGCCATGTGATGGAATCCGAGTCGAATATGCCTGAGCAACGGGTAGAACAGAAAACCAGCCCTTCTTACCATCAAACAGAGCAAGAGATCATACCTGAACATCAATCACAACAGGAAGAAAATGATGCAGGACAAGAGCTAGTTGTGTCTGATGATCATTCAGAACATGAGATCAGCACGTCGGAATATCAGACAGAACAGCTAGTTACGTTGGATCATCAGTCGGAGCAAGAGGTAAGCACGACAGAGTATCAGGGCGAACAGGAGCTGATTGTGTCTGACCATCAGTCTGAACAGGAGATCAGCACGACAGAGTATCAGGCAGGGCATGAGTTGGTGGTGTCTGACCACCAATCAGAGCAGGAGATCAGCACGACAGAGTACCAAACAGAGCAGCTAGTTGTGGCTGATCAACAGTCAGAACACGAGCTCAGCACAACGGAATATCAGGAAGAGGAGTCGGTGGTGCCTGATGATCAGTTAGAGCGGGAGATTGAGACGAATGCATATCAGGTCGGGCAGCTTGTTGCGGCCGATCATCACTCAGAACAGGAAATCAGCTCGATAGGGCACAAGGCAGAACAGGAGCTGGCTGTGTGTCATCCCCCGTCTGAGCAGGTCGACTCAGCGGAATATGAGGCAGAACCGGAATTGGTGGCATCTGATCATCGGTCAGAACTGGATGTAAGCATGTCAGAACATCAGGAAGAGCATGAGCAAGTTGTATCTGATCGCCAGTCAGAACATGAGATCGGTACGTCGGTGCATCATGAAGAACATGAGCTGGTTGCACCTGACCATCAGCCAGAACAGATCAGCACAATAGATCACCGATCTGAGCAGGAGCTGGTCGTGTATGGTCAGCCAGAACTCGAGGCACTGGAGGGCCGATCGTGTGGTACGCCGAAACCCACGGGACATGGCGAGTCCGTGGACGCGTCAGTGCCGGGGCCGTCTAGCTCGAACGGAGCGGCCTGCGGCGAGCGCGCGGAGCCGGGCCCAGAGCCAGGCCAGACTGACGTGGCCGGACCGGAGGGAGACGGCGCACCGCACCTGGAGCTCGTCACGGAGGCGGGCGAGTCGTGCGCGGCCGTGCACGTCGACGCGGTGCCGATGGAGGTGGACTCTGACCGACGGCTGGAGGTGGACTCCGGCCGGCAGCCGGTGCAGGCAGACTCAGACCGGCAGGGAGTGGGGGCCGACTGTGCGGCGGGGCAGGCGGCGGCCCTGCAGTGCGGTGGCGACCACCAGGTGTACGTGGGCGAGGCGATGAGTGACTCGGTCGGCCGGGTGGCGCCGGACCCCGGCGACGACTGGGAGGCCGTGATGCCGGCCGTCGATCCGACCGACACCGCTCGGCTCGACGGTTAGACCGCGGCCGTGCCGTTCGCAAGACCGGTCCAATGGCGGTCCAACGCCGGACACGGTGACGGACGTTGTGCGGGGTGCACGCGCTGCGGCGTGCGGCGAAGGTGTTTCTATGCATGCAGTACAGTAGTTGCCTGTACGACGGCGAGCGACGCTGTCCGCATCTGGGACGTGGCGTACAGATTTTCTATGCACAGCCACCGTTCTCTGACAGAACACCTAAGTGTGTTTGGCTGTTCGTGCTTATTTTCCCGTATTTTATTGTCATTCGGGCTGCGGGTGCACCGGGCCGGGGGACGAATAACTCATCTGCTCGCGACGTCTGTCATGGCGGCGCGTCTCGTTCGACTGGGTGGGACGCCGGTGTGCACGCTGCGCGACATCGTGGCCCGACGTGACACGATTTCGCAGCGACATCCTGCAGTTAACACTGGGATCAGAGTCATTAGTGAATTGTATCTATGATCATCAGAGTAGTCCAGCAGCCGAATGGACTGGGCCCGGCTGTGCTCGGGTTCCGACGCGGGGCAGACACGCGATAGATTTGCATGGCTGTTTCATCCGCTTGCAGTCGATCTGACCTGTCGTCTGCTGATCTGGGTTGCCGGTCTGACCGGCGGCCGGTGGTGTGATCTGTCTCAGTGGTCAGAAGTGGCATGGCTGTTCAGCCTTGGCATGTGTTGTCCTGTCGGTCATTGTACAGTGCGGTGATAGGTGCCCCGTCTCACCCGGCAGCAGCCGCCGCGCGGACAACGCGGCGAGCCCAGGAGCGACCTTTGTAAATACATCGTGCTCTGTGTCCTCCAGATGTGCGGGTTTCTCTACTGGCAAAGGAGCCAGCCGTCCACGTGCGCCGGCGCCAGGTGGCTCAGGCCTGCTTAGCCCCGGCGACAAACTCATCTCTCGCTCGTCTGATGTGCCCGGCACACCGGCGATCATTCGGTCCGTGCCGCTGCGGAGGCTCTGTCAGACTGTCAGTGCCTTCAAACACACATGCATACTGGCTGACTGAGTGGGAAGTCACATCCCTTTGTAAAACGCATGTTTTAAGGCCTTTCCGCTTTTTGCGGGACTTGGTGCGCTTTGGAGGACCCGGTGCATTTTCCGCCTCCCGTCTTGTTCTTTGTGTCCCGCTGTTTATTAGTGGCTCCTGACGCACCGCACATTTGTGGGACCCAGCACGATTTTGGGGCCTCCGGTGCGATTTCTCCTGGCGCGACTTTTCGAGCCCAGGCGCGTGGTTCCGGGGTCGATGAGACATGACGCCAATTTTCTGGGCTCGACGCGATTTTTGGGGACCTCTGATGAATTTGTCTAAGAAGTCTGAGTCCCGGTTTGATGTTTGGGCCCCCGGCAACATTTTTGTGTCTCGTCGCGATTTTTTTTAGCGCCGGTACGTTTTTATGAGATCGTACGCGATTTTTTAAGCCATCTGGTGCTATGTTTCGGGCTCGGGAACGATTTTTCTGGCTCGGATAGTTATTTTTCGGAATCTCACCTTATTTGGATGGCTCCGGCTTGATTTTTGTGTGGTTCCGATGCGATTTTTGAGGCCATGCTGTGCTTATTTGGGGCCCTCGACACCAGTTTTTGGAAGCCCCGACGTGAATTTTGACCCCCGAACTCGAATTTTTGGGATTACTGACGTAAAATTTTGGCCTCGAGCGCGATAATTGGGGGAGGGGGATCGGGGTGACTTCGCGGAGCGCGTTGTACGTAGCTGGGGCCCAGCGCGATTTTGGCAGGCTCCGGCGCAAACTATCGGGCTCGGTGCGACTTTTCTGGAGCCCGCTGTATATATTTCGAGTACCATACGCGAATTCTGGTGGCCACGTCACGAATTTACGGGGCCCCAGTGCGGTTTTTGGGGACTCCGCCGCGATTTTTTTTCAGGCCCACCCGTTCAGGAGGGGATAGGGCACTTGCGCTTTGGTACGCTACCATGTGGCTGCTCAATGAGTTATTTTTTTGCAGCCGGCCACCATTTAGAGTAGAAAACCCTTCGGATAATTTTCTTTCTGGGCCTGTTCTGAATTTTCCGGCGTTCGGATCGATTTGAACGGTTCCCGTCGTGATTTTGTTGGGGTCGAGTTCTATTTTTATAAGACCTTGCGCGATATTTTTGGGTCCCGGTGCATTTTTTGGTGCCTCGATATGCTTCTTTTTCGCGACCAAACGCGTTCCTTGGGTCTTTGACTCGATTTTTGAGACCGCAGAGTGACATTCTAGGTAGGAATTGATTCTAGGTGAACCAGCTGTGACATTTGAGGCTCCGGCGCGATTTTTGGGCTCCAGTGTAATTTTCAAGAGCTGCAACGTGACTTTTTTGGGCCTCGGTGTGATTTTGGTGCCCCGGCGTCATTTGTTGGGATCCCTAGCGCGAGTTTCAACTTCATCGACACGGTTTTGTGTCCCAAAACGCTTTGGGGCTTTTGACGCGATTGTTGGGCCCCAGATTGCTTTCGCCGATTCCCCAGAGTTATTTTATTGTTTCCCCGGCTTCAATTTTTTGGTTGTCCCAATGGGACTTTTGAGGCCGCGGCGCAACATGTCGAGTCCCTAGCGCGATTTTCCGGCGCCCTGGCGCGATTTTTTGGTACCCACACGCTCAGCGTGATTTTAGGGACCCGGCCCGACATTTTGGAGACTGACCATGATTTTCTAGAACCTCGGCACGACTCTTTTGGTCCCCAGCGTGATTTTCAGGGGCCCAGGCGCGAACTTTTGAGCCCTCCAGCGTGAGTTTTAGGGGCCCCGGTCTGACGCTTGGAGACTCCAGCAAGGGGTTCCGACTCGATCTTTTCGGTCCCAGTGTGATTTTTAGGGGCCCGCCCCGTCGTCTTAGTGCTCCATCGTGAGTTTCAAGGACCTCAGCACAACTTTTTGGGCCCAGCGTGATTTTTCAGGGGCCCGGGTCCGACATTTTGGGGACTCCAGCGCGATTTTAAGGGACACGGCCTGACCATTTGGAGCCCCCGCGTAATTTTCAGGGGCCCTGGCGAGATTCCTTGACCCCCAGCGTGATTTCCAGCCCCTATTCGAACCTTTGAGGCCCCAGCGCGATTTTCAGAGGCCCTGTCACGACCTCTTTGGACTCCAGCGTCATTTTCAGGGGTCCGGCGAGACTTCTTGACGCCCAGCGTGATTTCCAGGGGCCCCAGCGCCATTTTCAAGGTCTCCTGCGCGACTTCCGGCTGCAATGTGATTATTAAGGGATCCCGGTGAGATTCTTTTCGGGCCCCAGCGATATTTTTAAAGGGCCAGGTGCATTGTTTTTGGAACCCCAGTACGATTCTTGGTGACCCCATAGCCTCTCGGGGGGATGGGGAGACTGCTCCCTTTTCCCTTCCCCCCTTCGGTACGCCACTGGATACTTCCCCTCTTGCATAAATATCTGGCTGGACTTCACCTAGAATATGTTAATGCAGCTCAGGGTCCTTTTAATAAAGCAGGCCATTCAATGGTTGAGGGCTTGGAACGCCGAGCAATGAAGTTAGCGGTGGAAGTCAGACACCTTCCTTATAAAGGCCACCTACAAATGCTGCAACTCAATTAGCTCCAATATAGGAGGCGTCCTGGCGACATGGTTTTCATGCACCAGCTGATGCATGGTCACCTCGGCATGCACCAACTGGTTCAGCTGTTACCACACTCGTCCACCATAGGCCACTCCTTGAAGGTAAGCGAAGCTTGTTGCATTTACGAGAGTGAGACAAGCCTGTGTGTTCGCGCAACTGTTCCTTCCCCATAATTCACATACTACCCAGTCGGCTTAGCGGAGGAGCTGGATCAAGGTTCAGTCACTTTGGCTGAGTTTGTAGAGTCACCGCCCGCGCTGGTGCCATGCCTTAGATGTTAGATATATCGGTCCACAGGGGCGTCGATTTGTATCCTTTTGTGGGGGCCATGGCCCCACCAATGTTGATCTTGCCCCCCCCCATGTTGATTTGGCCCCCCCAATAACCTATGCTATTTTATGCTGATAGGAAAGCTAAAGGGAAGAAATGAAAAACACCATGCTAAGTAGAAACATTGATGTTAACCAGCACATTTTGTACTGAAAAGAAACAGATTTGGATTAGATAGTGGACTGACTCTCCACCTTCTGCTGAAAAATGTAAAATTGTGTGCCAAAAACAAACAAAATAGCTGGATTTCCCTCCACTGTAGAAGTACAGCTTACATCATAAAATGTTGAGATTAGCGATGCTCATGCATTTTAAACCAGATTGTCTGAAAAAAAAATTTACAATTTGAAAAGACAAAGACATAAAGACATAAAAGATCAGTGCAACTATGAGCCACAAGGGCCCTTCTTGGTTGCACTCTGTACACTGAACCAGTTGTCCATCAAATGTGTTGATCAACTCTCCCTGGAATACAGAAAAACAAGCCCCCTATTCTTATAATGATTGTCTATGCTGTTCTTAAAGATGTTCAGTGTGTTGCTACTGACAATGGTTTCTGGCAGCTGGTTCCAGTGTTCTACTACCCTGTTGGTGAAGAAGGACTGTCTTAACCTTGTCCTGCTGTGATTAACTTTAATTTTGAATTGATGACCTCTAATTGCATCATTTCTGTTAAATTCAAACAGTTCCCTGAGATAACCCTGTTACTGACCATGAACAAATTTAAAGACCTCGATGAGATCTCCTCTCAGCCTTCTATATCTAAGTGAAAACATATTCAATTTCTTCAATCTTTCCTCATATGCCAGGTTGCCCATACCATTCACCATTTGTGTTGCCCTCTTTTGTACTCTCTCTCTAAAAGCCAACAATCTTTTTCATAACTAGGGGACCAAGCTTGGACACAATATTCCAGATGTGGCCTGACATATGCACAATAAAGCTTCCTGATGACTTCCTCACTTTTGTATGATACATTCCTATTTATTGCCCCAAGCATTCTTAGTGCCTTCTTCCTGGCTTCCTTGGTCTGTTCTGATGCCCCCAATTTTGTGTTCAAAATAACACCTAAGTCCTTCTCCTGCTGAGTCACAGATAGTACTTGGCCACCCATCAAGTATGGAGCCTTCATATGCTGCCTACCTACATGCATGATTTTGCACTTATCAAAATTAAATTTCATTTGCCATTTTTCGGACCACTTCACAAGCTCGTCTAAGTCTTTCTGCAGCAAGACCTGCTCATTGTGCCCTGTTATTGCCCTAAAGACCTTCAAAATCATCTGCAAATTTCAAAACCTTACTGCTTAGGCCACTTTCAATGTTATTTACAAACATAATGAACAATAGTGGTCCCAGTACTGACCCCTGGGGGACTCCACTAATAACATTTTGCTATGATGATTTTGTACCATTTAGCATCACTCTCTGCTGTCTATCTGAAAGCCATAACCCTATCCACTTTAGGATGTTACCTACAATACCATGGGCCTGAAGCTGCATCATTAACCGTTTATGAGGTACCTTGTCAAAGGCCTTGCTAAAGTCAAGATATGCTACATCAACCTGATTTCCCTTATCAAATTGTTCTGTTGCAAAATTACAAAAGTCCAAGAGATTTGTGAGACACGATCGCCCTTTTCTAAACTCATGTTGAGTATCTTGAATCACTCTGTTTCCTTCCAGAAAACTAACTATTTTATCCTTGATAATTGTTCAAGTACCTTGCAGACTAGTGATGTGAGGCTTACTGGCCTATAGTTCTCAACTTTCCCTCTTTCTCCTTTCTTGAAAATAGGAACTACATTTGCCCTTTTCCAATCGGTTGGAATTTCATTTTGTGAAACTGATCTACAAAATATTATACTGAGTGGAATTGCCAATTCTTTTTCAGCTTCCCGCAATACCCTAGCATAGATTCCATCAGGTCCTGCTGCCTTGTTTGGCTTTATTTTCCTGACATAATTCAAGACAACATCACTGTCAATGAAATCAACATCATGTAACTGATCACCTGTTGCTGGGCTGTGGTTCACAGTTGGCAGATTTGTCACATTCTCCAATGTAAACACTGATTTAAACTGCTTGCTCAATTCCTCAACCATCTCACTATCCTCACTCAGAGGATAGTAACAGGGGATATTCGAACCTTGACAATGTGCATATATTCATTATTGACACGCAGCATCCCAGTCTCGACCTGCACCAAGAGCCACATCAACATGTAATATCTGCTAGCTTATGATACCATGAAAGAAAAAAGTCAGCAAGAAGCTGCATGCACACTGTATTATAATTGCCATTCTTGAAGAAAGCAATAGGTAGGTACTAGGCCGTAGCTTACAAGACTTTCTAAACGAACCTTGTAAGCAAGGCCACTTAATCCGCCATTTAGCCGCCCCGGTAGCTCAGTTGATTAGAGCGCTGGCCTGCTCTGGTCTCCCCTGCCCTGGCAACGCAGGGTTCGAGTCGCTTCGCGCGCTCGCATTTAGGGCTGGGAGGGTCAGTTGGCAGCTGGCCCGATAAGGCCGGGGACGAGCTACCGGGCGGCCGTGTCGGTGCATTGACGGCACGTTAAACTTTCGGTCAAAATTCTGCCATTGAACTTGAATTAATGGATCGGGTGGTGGGGCCAGGGTTCACGCAAGGCTATAGAACACCATGTAGAACGCTCTGCTTCCCAAAAAGGGAGACGCTTCAGCCGACCATCAATTATATAAACTTGAGCCGACCAATCAGCGTTTGACGACCTCCGCCGATCGTGGCAATAGTAAAGGCCGTAGGGCAAAACTTGTGGAAGCTATTATTCATATATTGTTCCATTGCTCGTGCTAATTTTCTACAAAGGCATTCTTGCTACTTTAATCTTGACCTTTAATACTACTTCATCAAAATGTCAAAGCTAACAGGGGAAAAAAAGATATTTGTGTGGATGTCACCGGTTTCGCCGCACTAAAGACAAAGTTTGTTTGTTTACCATTATCACGATCGACGGAGGTCGTGAAACGCTGGTTGGTGGGCTCAAGCGTCTCCCTTTTTTATTGGACTAAAATGCTTGAGCGCACCCCCCTGGGTTCACGCAACAAGCTCTGCTTAGCAATAGGACCCTGGTTCATAAAGCCACCCCAACAAGAACTCGGATTAAATTATTTTATTTTTTAAAATCAGATACAGTCACTAGATGATTTGAACGCTTCGGACTGATTGATCGTGACGTAACCAGTTCGATATAGCCCGATTCCTATGCTGTACAAGGAGCTGCTGCGATTTCCGAAAAACACATATATCGGAGTATATTGCGCCATTTCACATGATTCTGGCACCGCAAAAAGATCGCTTCGCTTTCTTTCACCAATCTATCTACCACTTTTGCTCTAGCAATCGAAACTATCGCGGTATGTAGCGTCAAAGTATTTTTTGCTTGCACACTGCCCAACCCGCACCCCAAACTTCGGTGCAGTTACCCCCAGCCGTGTGGCGCAGAGATATGAACTCAAACTCGAGATCCGGAGTTGGCGGGTTCGAAGCTCTCCAAGAACCATGCTTTTTCAACCGCATTATTTTGCATTTTTAAATTGGTAGGAACATTACTGCGTGCCATCAAACATATTAATCACGCTAACTGCAACCTTAATCCTTGGCAACGCGGTACATATTTTATCGTCGCTTTACCGAGGCTTATTTACCGACGCACCCGAGCAGAAATCCGGCATATTCCAAATTCGGTGGAGAAATTCGGCGCAGCCTGGCAATCGCACTCGTGACGTCACAACTCAGAAATATGGCCCTATGGCGGTTGCAGAAGTGACAAACACCTGCTTGTAAGTTATATAAGGTCAAAACCCATCACCAAATGTGTCTGGAGAGACTTGATAGACACTAGCGCGCATTAAATGCCACAAATCATGATGGGCGTTCCTCAGAACATCCAAAATCGTAACATCCAAAGAAAAATTCCAGTTACAGAAATTCCAGCGCCTAAAGTCTAAATTTGAGGTTACAGTAGACAAATGTGACGGAGGTGAGACATTTGTGGTGCAATTGCGCACAGTGTTTAATCCGGAGGCCAATCTCATGCGACGTCGTACTGATTCGTTTTTTGTACTTCGCACATTCTGATGTATCTGCAGATTGGTGTGATTTTAAATAGTGAATACAGAGCTTGCTGTGGGCGCTATATGACCGATGTAGTCGATGCGCCCTAAAGCCCTAATAACTAACTAACTAACAGAGCTTGCTGATATTTAATTCCCAAAGGAACAGTAGTTGAAGAAGTTTGCAGGTAAGCTTGAACAAGTCCAGTCCATGCCTTTTTCTGATTTGTGCTCAGGGTTTCCATGTTAATATCACATAACTACCACGTTTGTCTTCAAGAAGAGCTGTTTTTAGTTTACTTTTATTAATATTTTCACTCCACTGCTCTTAGTGCTTTTTCTACCCAGGATTGGGGCACCCAGTGTTGCATTTCCGTTCAGGGGTTGGCACACCTTTTGGTAAATTTACAGCTTAAGGTAATTTCTGATTTCTATAATTTTTTTATGCAATGTTTAGGAATGTGATGAACATGATGTTACTGCTCATTTTGGTAAATTTGTGTTTTAAGGTGCTTTATGAATTCGTGGAATGTATCATTTCAATGCAATGCTTATGAATGTGACTCAGATGATGGCACCACTCATTTTCTATGCAAATGCCTACATTTCAGGTTGTGAGCAAAATAACACCAAAAAAGGCTTTGAAGTAGGTGACATAGGATAAGCTATTCTTTTTTAATAAAAAAAGAAATGCAACATAACCTAACCTAGCCCAATCTTCCTTTGGAGAAAAACAAAACGAAAACATCAAGTTGTAAAAATTTCAAGCAATGTATTTTTTAACAATAAAAAATGTAACCCAACTTAACATGTTGAAATGTAAAAGAACAATAACATGTTGAAAGTACTAAATTTTCAGGAATGAAATCCTGTGCTGATGATATTTTCTGTAATAAATTTGCAAATCAGATCTACATCATTAGTGTTAATAAATATGAAAAATTCATAGAAATGCATAACCGGTTTGTGGACAAAAAGTTATTCTGATGATTTCTGATGTATTGGAACATGACAAATGTTTATGATAGAAGCAGGCAAAGTTAGAGTACTTATATCTCAATAAGTGGTCAGTTCACTAACAAGACAGCAAATTCACTCAAATAGCACTCAAAACACCAGGCGGCCCAATCTTTTTGCAAGTTTAAAATCGATGACAGTGCTTTCTTGAATCTTGTTTAAAGCACATGAAGGAAATGTATTGCTGACAGTTGTAAGGAACTGATGTGTGTAACGTTTAATTAACATTTCTAATGTACTGATGTTTGTACACAAAATATAGCTCACTATTCTAAATAGCATGGAAAGTATGATGCCATATATCACGGCTAATTTATGGGCAAACTGTTATGCAGCAGATTCCCTGCATTGTTACTTTGTTATTTATTTTTTTATTATTATTTTATTTTTTTTAATTCCCCTACCTATTAATAGGTAGGCAGGAGTGCCCTTCCATACCCGTGCGACCTAATTACGTTAAATTCCAGGGATGAGAAGTAGGTCATGGTAAGCAAGTCAAGTTAGGTCACACCACTCCCCGCTCCTGTTTCTTGCTGGACAGATCCTGCCACCAGATATTAGTAAAAGATGTTCCTGAAGCCCTCTCAGACAATTAGCAATGCTAGTAACGTCTTCGAGGGCTCCAGAAAAAAAACTGCTATAGGTGTTAATGGGGAAATAATATAAAATCCCTAATCTTGCACGTACATCTCCTAAACTATTACTACACTAAGGAGAAAGGAGAAAGGACAAACGAAGTATGAAGAAAGAAGAAAGAAAGAAAACATGATACTTAACGAAAATATCCGAATAAGACAACAAGATCACCATGCATAGCACAACCTTATCACCGACATTCATTGGACAAGTTCATATTTTCTAGTAATGTATTGCCTGATGTGTTTTTTCAAAATGATTTTACTTCTAGGTACATCTTCAATTCTATGGAAGTGAGAGCAGATTATTTTATTCCAGGCTTTTGGTGCAATAAATGGTAATGAAAACATCCTGTAATTGATATCAGAAAAGGGTATTTGAAAGTGTTGTCTAACTCTGAGGCCACCTTCTTGATGAAGTTGAAACATATCAGAAAGAGGTGCTGGTAATGAGTGATTTATAAAACCTAGCATGATGTAAATGCATTGTTCATCAATTATGTCCAGAAACTTAAGAACTCTATGCTTGATAAACAATTCATTTGTATGGTATAAGTAAGGTTTCTTGTCAACAATCCTAATAACACGCTTCTGCAACTTAATAATCTTGTCAAGCTTAGAGTGGTAAGTACTTCCCCAGACAACAGCACAGTAATTTAGATATGGCAGTATTAGATAATTATACAGAAGAAGCAATTCACAAGTTGATAGAAAGTACCTAGATTTGCCTATAATACCAATATTTCTGCTAATTTTTGAAGAAATGGCATTGATATGGCTTTTCCATGTCATGTCTTCATCGATTAATACACCTAAATATTTTATGCAGCTATGCCTTGTAATATTAGAACTATTTATTTTTACATGAAGGTCATCACATGGTTTCCTGGAAAAAATTTGATATCCAGTCTTATCAGCATTAAGAGATAATCTGTTGGTATGAAACCATGCAATTATTTTGGGTATTACCTCATCTACTTTAGTTTGTAACTCAAAATGATCATTAGCTGTAATAGTTATGGCTGTATCGTCTGCAAAGAGGTAAAAGCTAGGTAAATTGGAAACATTGCAAAGATCATTAATGTACAGAATAAATAGCAGAGGTCCAAGAATCGAACCCTGAGGAACACCTATTGTGATATTTAATGGTTGGGAGAGAATGTCATGTATCTTGGTTCTTTGAGATCTATTTGATAGGTATGAGTTTAACAGTTTATATATATTTCCCCTAATGCCAATAAAGTAAATCCTTCGTAACAAAATGCTGATGCTGACAGTGTCAAAGGCTTTTTTCAAATCCAGATACAGGGTACAAACTAATTTATTATTTACAAGGGCTTTAGTCACTTCATTATGCATCAGAGCAATTGGCATGTATGTGCTATGTTTTTTTCTGAAACCAAACTGCAGTGGGTGTATGATATTATTTTCATTTAGAAATGATGATACACTAATGTGTATTAATCTTTCCAGCACCTTCGAAAATATTGGTAGCAAAGAGATTGGCCTATAATTAGTAAATTTATTATTTTCCCCTGATTTATATACAGGAATTATAACTGCAGATTTTAATGCATCAGGGAATATTGCAGTGCTCAGACAAAGATTGAATAAATATGTTAGATGTTGCAAAATACTTCGATATGTTCCAAGCAAAATTTTTGTGCTAATTTTATCCATACCTCCACCCACAGGGTTCAAAGACTTAACAATTTCTTGAATTTGAGCTTCATTAACAGAAGGAATATTGTTAATGCTGGCATGAGTAGGCTGTGTAAGGTAATATAATGGGCTATTGTGTGCTGCAGGTATATTTTTTTCCAATTCACTACCTATCGTTGACAAAAAAAGTATTGAATGTATCAGGTATTTGTTCATTTACACAGGTAGCCCCAGAGTTATCAACAAAGCACCTTGGGGGAACTGTTTGAAATTCATTCTTGTTTATAATTTCATTCAAATACTTCCATGTTTTTTTGCCATCACCTTTGCTGTCCTGGAATGCCCTCTTGTAATATAATCGTTTTGCATCCCTAAGCACATTGCAAAGCATGTTCCTATACATTTTGTATTTATTTTCATTCAATAAAATTATATTCCTAATATATTTTGCATAAAGTTTATTTTTTGTATTTATTGAACACAGAAGTGCATTTTTTGTATTTGTTATTTGGGCTTTAGGGCACATCGACCCTGTTGATCACATAGCTCCCTGCATTGTTGTTAACGGATATATCAGTATGTTTGCAAATTCACTTATGAGTGAATCCATACCATTCTCACTGGGGTATAAAAGCTACATCATAGCATTGCTTCTACAATGCATATAACAGAAAGCCATCTCGATTGTCGTACTTATTCAGGACACCATAGAAGTCAATGAAGCCAATGAAAACCATAGAAGTCAATGAAAAGGTTACTTCATCCCATGTATTGTTAATGGAAACAGAAGTCTCTTGAACCATGTTATGTCCTTCACAGTGTTGCTCCATCCATCTCCAACTCCAACCCTGACCATACTTCAGGAGCTCATCCATCTCCAAAGCAGTCTGTTGAAGAAGGTATGTATTGCAACATAACTACTGTGACTTGAATTCCATGGTATCCATGTTGCCTTGCTGATCCATTTAGCAGATGTTTGACTTTCCTCAAACTGTCTGGATAACTGGGGAGTTGAAATCACATGTGAGTGATGAAACAGATGAACTATTCCTGGATTCTTAGGTTGCATCATTGCATGGCACAGTGACATACCGAATGGGGGAGGGGGCATTGTGGGCAGTTTCCTCCCCCCTCCCCCTCCTGATAGGTTGTGGGGCCCCCAAGAATCCGCCGAGCTCAGGAAAAAAATGCGCCATGCTCCCTAAAAATCGCACCGGGGCTCATAAAAATTACATTGGGGGCCCCCGATAATGACGCTGGGGCCTCAAAAGTTTGCACCTGGGCCCCTGAAAATCACGTTGGGGCCGCAAAAAAAGTCGTGCCGGGGTTCAAGAAAGTCACGACGGGGGCCACAAACGGTCGGCCCGGGGCCCCCTGAAAATCGCGCTGAGGCTGGAAAATCTTGTTGGGCCCCCAAAAACGTGTAGCCACCGCAAGGGATCCAAACAAGTGACCACGGGGCCCAAAAAAATCGCACTTAGACCAAACAAAATTAACGCCGCTTCTCTTGAAAATCTCACTGGGGCCAAAACGTCGTGCCGGAGACCCACAAGTTGCAGCTGGCTTCCCAAGGACCAATATATACCCGGAATGTCACCTTGCGGACGCAAAAATTGCGTCAAGGATCCACAAAATAAGAAGTCGTCGGACGCCGGAATAGAAACCTGTTGAGGCACCGCAAAAAAACGCACCGAGAGCCCGAAGAAACGTACCGGGCTCCAAAAATAGCCTGCAGGGTGCTTATAAAATAGACTTCACCACAAAAACCACAAGGAGGCTCCATCGAATCGACCAGAGCACCGGAACATTCAGAATGGGTCCCGAAAGAAAATTATCCGAAGGGCCTTTCTACTCTCGATTGTGCAATCTGCCGAAAAAAACACGTTGAGCAGCCGCAGTGGCGTACTAAAGGGAAAAGTTCCCCTCCCTAATGTCAGGCACCAAGAAAATACTTTCACCCACCATCATCACTATTCAGGTCTGCTGTGCTCTGATGCTCCATGAATGCCGGTGTGTTTCAGCCTGCATCTGATCGCTGAAGTATTTTTACTTAAACCGGTGTGTGTTTGCTGGTGTGTGGAGTGAGGACGAGGGTAACGGTGACGGTGACGGTGACGATAGATCCGAGCCCACTATATGGCACGGCAGTCGCATGCTATTACTGAGAGTTGTTATGTTGACATGTACTGAGCACTGCTCTTTTAATTGTGACTTCACCAGTTATTGGACGATTTTCCCCGTTGGTGAGGATGCTGAATAAACATAAACATACACATCGTCGAATAAAAATCGGAATTTCTGAGATCCGAAAATATAGTGGGCTAAATCTGATGAGTTTTTTTTTTTGGGGGGTCTAGTGCGTTGGCACTTCGGCCCCCCCAATGTTTTTAAAAAATCGACACCCCTGTCGGTCCATATTTTCAACAGTTGTCACTTGCTCATTTTTCATGGTAAAACAACTTTGAAAGGTTTTGAAGAGTGAAAGTTGCGTATTCCAAGGACTGGACAGTGTTGCAGTATCCCACCGTCACGAACGCACCAGATAGTGGATTGCTGCCGACAATAGTGTAAGGGGACGGGTAGTCTAGGGGTAAGTTGCCCGTCTCACAATCGAAGGATTGTGGGTTCGAGTCTCACCTGTCGCTACTCTTCTCCCGCGGCCAATCGGCGTGAGAGATTGGCGACGCTACATGACTCAACGGTCAACGTGTCGTAAAACTTAATAACCAACCGACAATAGTCGTAAAACCATAAAAACGACAACGAAGCTTTGGAAGTCTTCCTGAGCATAATCTGCGGCCGAAATTTGCGGGTCCTTGCTATAATGTAAACATCCTGCTCTAAAAAAGATGATACGTTAAGTTATGCTTACTTCTTATGCTCACTTCTGATTCAATGCGGAATCAGACAATCTATAAGTTTTAGACGGAAAAATCAAAACAATACGAAATATTTTGACCAGACAAAGCAATTTTCCAAGCTCCAGTACCCTAACTCATGGTCCCAAGATCAGGGCTGCATTTCCAAAGATTTTCTGAAATTTCCCAAAGGTGTGGCAGCTTTGATCACCTGCTCCTGCATGTTGGTGGCCATCAGTATTTTTTTTTAGCGGTATGGCTGAGTTAGTAGATTTCCAGTTCGTGCGATGGATCCCTACCAACTGTAATCGTTCCTATACGCGTGCTTACAATGTTAACTGTGGGGTTGTGTACATGGCGGTAGTTCTGTTCACGGAACCAGATACGTGGATGGCTTGGCGAGTTTCAACGTCTATTAAATCCTTCGGCTTGGTAAAATCTAATTATTTCGGCCAGACCGCAGCATTAAGCACAGGCAATTACTACCATCCTACGCCTGCTCCACTGCCATCCTACATCATTGTGTCAGTTCTTGACACATGCCCGTGACTTCGGGTCGCCAGGGCATCGCCTGTTCAGCGACAGCCTGGGACAAGCACACTTGGATGTAGCCGACCGGAGGACGCAAGATCAGGACAACTTCATACCAGAGATCTTTATTATATTACGATTTCACTACAGTGTTTGTACTGTCTCAAATATCAGTACACGCGGTAGCCTCCACGAAGAGGTCACATCAGCTCACACGATGGAGCGGCGCGCTGCACCCCGTCCCGGCCACCGCGGCAACCCACACGTGGCGACGCGGCAAAATCATCACAGACATCGTAGTCATCGCATACGCCGAGCTGTGATTTGTACAGGGGCGAGTCTGCGTTAAGTAATCCCACGATTTGGCTAGTCGGTCGGCCCGGGCCGCCCACGGCAGGTACACAAAGTTAATACTCGAACAATGGGTCCGCCGGCCCGGTGACACTTCTCTTTGGCCAGACTCGGTGTCCGGGGTATCGCCGGCGGGGATCTTGATCCCCTCCCCACATCAGCCTGTCCCGGCAGCAGGCGCACCCAGCCATGGCGCCCAGCACGGCCGCGACACGGGCACGGCACTCAGACACAGGTGGCGCTCACGTCAACGCCACCCAGAGCCCGCCCGACCCCCGGACACCTCAGATTATGCTGCGCTTGCTCGACGTGTCGAGCCACGGGCCGGCTCAGTCGAACGACTTGGGCCGCGGCAGCGCCGCCTCTGCCACGGGCGTCACGTGGAAGCCTCTGGTGGCGGTGCGGCGCGGGCTGGGGCCGGGACTGCTGCTGGCGTCGCTCTCCGAGCTCGAGCGCGCCGGCCGCCGCAGCAGGCCGGCCGCTATCGGTGGCGAGTCCGGCTCCGTACTCACCTTGTACACGCGGAATCGGTTGCGGCACGGGCTCGGCAGCGGGCTGGACGTCGGCGACGGGCTGGGGCTGACGAGCCGGCGCCGCTCCTCCGGCTCGGGCGGCTCCAGCGGCGTCGGCTCAGCGGTCGCTGCTGCCGCTGCCGCCGCCGCCGCTGCCGCCGCCGCTGCCGGAGCGTCACAGGTGAGCGAGACACGTCGCCAGGCGGCCGACAGCCTGCGCAAGATGTTGTCACTGCGCTGCGCCTCCTCGTCCGCCTCGACCAGCAGCCGCTGTCGGTTGGTGTCACACAGCGCCCGGATGCGCGCATGCAGCATCTGCCGCTCGGCGTCCGACCCGGCCGGGTCTAGGTCCAGCTGCACCAGGCGGCTGTTGTGCTCGAGCGCGCGCGTCAGCGCCAGCAGGCCGCCCACCCGCACACTGTTGCCGCGTAGGTCGACTCGCTGCAGGGCGACGTTGCCGGCCAGGATCTCGGCCAATGCCACGGCACCCTCACAACTTAGTCGACACTGCTGCAGGCCTAGCCGGCGCACGCTGGCATTAGCAATGAGCGCCTCCTTCACCACCCGCAGCGTCTCGTCGCCCAGCGCGTTACGGCCGAGGTTGAGTGTCTCGAGCGTCGGGTGCCGAGCAAGCAGGACAGCCAGGCAGGAGGCCGACTTGACCGTGAAACGGTTACACCAGAGGTTCAGTGAGACGAGACCATCGCCGCGGGACGGTGTCATCTGCTGCGCCAACGCCTCCAGCAGGAAGCTGACGCTGTCGTTATCGAAGTGGTTGATGCGCAGGTCAAGCAGATCGAGTCGCACGTTCAGCTTGAGCATGTTGCCGAGCATGGAGCCGTCCCCGGTGCCCAGGTCGTTCTCGCCCAGGTATAGTTCGCGCAGTGTCGGGCTCTGCTTGAGGCCGGCAATCAACAGCGCCATCGGACGACCATGCAGCCGACATCCCTCCAGGTGGAGCACACGCAGACTGGGCGACAGTCGCAGGCTGCGGCCCAAAGCCGCCGCCGACTGGTCGTACAGCTCGACACCCTCGGCCGACAGCCGCTCCAGCGACGGGCTAACCTTGACCATGCGGCAGCTGGCCTGCCAGCCGCGCACTCCCAGCCTGTTGCCGCCGAAGCTGACCGACAGCGCCGAGTCGTAGAACTCGACCATCTCGAACAGCGCCGCCGCCGAGTCGTCGTCCAGACCGCAGCCGGCCACGTCCACCAGGTTGAACTGCACTTTCTTGAACACCTCCTCGAGGCTCTCGCACTGGGCGAGGTCCAGCCGCTGGCCGCGCAGCGAAAAGCTCTCGACGCGGTCGCCGATGACGGGCAGCGCGGCGATCTGGCGCAGCACGGCCGGCAGCGGGCGCGAGCCGTGTTTGACGCACGACTGGCGGTACGCGGCAGTGATCACCTCCGGACTAGCGTTGTACATGGCGCCCAGTGGATTGCGCGGCTCGATGTACCCAGTCACCATTGCGACATCGCTCTCCGGAAATGAAACACGCCGGTATCGCGCTGTCGCCGGCTCCGGCGGGGCTTCGTCGATGAGCGGACACGAGGCCGACTTCTCCAGCGAGCACGGCGTGTCGGTCTTGTCCGCGTCCTGACCGTTAGTCTGAGCCTCCCGAGAGCTGGCATCCGCCGTCCTCAGAACATCTCTCGAGACGCTGTCAGTGGCCTCCAGATCCTCTCCCGGGACATCGCCAGCCACCTCCGTATCCTCCCCAACGGAAGCGTCAGCCGTCTCCAGGCCCTCCCCAGATACAGCTTCAGCAGCTTCCAACTCTTCTCCTGAGGTAGCGTCAGCCGCCACCAAATTCTCCCCCGATATAGCGGCAGCCACCTCCAGATCTTCTATAGGGGAGAAAGCGTCAGCCACCCCTGGATCCTCCCCATTGAGAGCTTTGGCCATCTCTGGATTCTTCCCCGAGGCATTCTTAGCCACCGTGACATCCTCTCTGTGGACGCCATCAGCCACTTCCAGATAATTTCCTCCAGAAACACTGTTAGCCGTCTCTGCATGCTCTCCAGAAACAGCACCATCCGCCACTGGAGTATCATTCGAGACGGCTTCAGCAATCTCCTCGACCTCTACCAAAACAACGTCATTTGTCTCTGGAACATCTCCAAATCCAACAACAAAGGTTTCCCGGAACCCTTCGGACGCAGGTCCAGTCACATCCTGAATCGTCCTCGATGCAGCTGCGCGGATATTCTGCACTTTCTTCCAGTCAGTTTTGGTGAAACCCTGAAGATCCTCACGGTTTTTGACTTCCAGAACCTTTTCCGATCCATCCTCAGTGATCTGAATCTCCTCAGAGTCAGCTTCAGTGACATCTGGAGCCTCCTCCGAGTCAGCCTCAGGGACATTCTGAACCTCCTGCGAGTTAGCTTCAGCGACATCCTGGGCCTCATTCGAGACAGCCTCAGTGATATCCTGAACCTCCTCCGAGCCTGCGACATAGGAGACTGTGTCAGCCAGGGCAGTGGATTGGACCTCATCCAAACCCATGCTAGCCATCCCCTGATATTGTTCAGAGTTAACATCAGAAGTGTCCCTGGGGACAATTTCTAGACTGGCACCAGAGGCGGTAGCCAGGGAATTATCCCGATGGTCTGCCGGCACATCCGCCACACATGACATCTTCATGACATTTTCTTCACGGCACTCGGGGATTCGCCGCCTCTCATCGTCGAGGTTTCCCTCACAAATTATTGCCTTTGAGGGTTCTGCGGCCGGCTCTAGAATGTTGTTCTTCAGTGGCTTTGGAAGGATGTCCTCGATAGCTTCCGTGTGATACATCATGTTATCTGTGGCGTTCTCCGAATGTTCCAGAAGTGCGGCCTGGAGGACGTCTTTGAGGCGATCGTCCAGGCAGGCGTCGTCAGTTATCACAACAAGATCTGTTTCGGAGTGGCTGACCAGCTGCGGTGACCCTGCTTCATCCCGCTGGGACACGCCATCGCATGCCGACCCCGGACACGGGTCTGCGCGCTCACCGTCTGCGACGCTATCGCCCGACGGATCACTAGCGATTCCACTGTTCGCGGGCAAACTATCTGCAAGGTCCCTGGTCTTGGCATCGCCGACCATCGGCTGTCCCGTGAGATCACTGTCCGCAGGATCGATGTCCGCAGGATCGATGTCCGCTCGCCGCCAGACGCTGTCCGACACCTCGCCTCCGGGCACTGCTTCGCTCGGCACCACCCGGTCCAACGATATCGCACTGGACACCAGCACATCACTGACTATCGCGCGATGTTCTATGTCGCCACCCACCGTCCCATCTGCCACTGTAATTGTATTCACATCTGCAGCCGTACAGATATCGTCACTTGTTATTTCATGTGCCATTGAGCTGTCCCTTAACCGATGTATTTCACACGAGTTCTCTCCGAGTTCCCAGTACATTGTCTTTTCGTTTATATCACTCCTTTCAAAGTCCGTGCATTTCGACGTGAGTGCAACGTCTACATGAGAGGACCCCAGGTTCTCCGTCACGGGCGCCATATTCTCTGTTGTCGACGCTTCCTCAGCGGACGCCAGGAGGTTCCCAGTCATGGGTGAAAGGTCCTCCAGAACTGATTCCGCTTCAGAGGCGGCGAAGTCTCCAGCCACTGGTGCATCTTCAGAGGACGCCAGGTCGATGGTTGCGGGAGCAGTTTCGGACAGCGCCTCAGTCACGGGTGCCACTTCAGAGGACGCCAGGTCCACTGCAATCGGATCAGCTGCAGGGGGCGCCAGGTCCGCCTGGACACGACACTCGTGCCGGTCGGCGGCGCGATGGGCGACCAGCGGGCCGCCGGCCGGGTCTCGGCCAGGTTCGGGGCCGAAGTCGGGCTCGACGACCGGCGCCTCAGCCTGACCGGCGGCTGCCGCCCGTTGGAACCCGCCGCGGCTGCCGCCCGCCCGCTCGGCGGTCTCGGCGTGACACTCCATCGCTGCGTCAGGCGTCAGGCGTCAGGCGCGCCCGGCTGGCATCAGCGCTGCAGGCGCGGGAACAGCTGCTGCATCAGCTCCGTAGCGCGGTGGTACTGCGCCGGATCGATGCTTCTCGCGTCGCGGAAGAACTGCCAACAGGCGCCAATGTCAGTCGCGCAATACACAGGGAGTGAGTATGGTGCACAGCGCGACGGGTCATCAGGGTGCGATGGCCATTGGGAGCGGTCGGCCGGCAGGCGCCGACACGGTAGGCAGCACTCGTCGACCCGTTTTGGTTGGCAGCGCCTGGCGAAAGTCAATAAAATTCCCAGCTCACATTGAACAGAAGTGAGCCCAATTGACTGCACACTCGTTCGATGTTGGCACAAGCGCTCCACATGTCCTTGAAAAACGCAGGTGTTTTTCGCTATAAGTAGTCACGCAAAATTGTCAAAATCTGTTCCATTTGCATATTTCATTAACTATGGTATGCTGTGGGCAAGTGGAAGCCACCATATGATCAGTTCGTCGACGAGCGTATTCAGGTTGCCCATTTGGCGTCCAGAGGAGCCCGAGGAGACGACATGACACTGCAGACCAGGAGACAGCGAGTCGGGGCAGATCGGGAGGAAGTTTGCCGGGACAGGCCAGGAGACGGCGGGGAGGGGCAGATGTGGATACATTTTCGGGGCAGACCAGGGGCGGTGGACAGGGCAGCTCGAGGGGACAGTTTGTCGGGACAGATCAGGAGACGGGGGGGGGGGGCTCGGAGGGGGGGGGCAGTTTGTCGGGGCAGATCAAGAGACGGCGGAGCTGGATTGATCGGGATGCAGTTTGTCGAGACAGGTCGGGAGACAGCGAGTCGGGACAGACCGTAAGATACCAGACCAGACTAGATCGGACAAGAGCGTGACAGGAAATGGCTAAACGTAGTATGGTATGGTAGGCCAGCGAAGATCTAAGGCAGCGGACGGAACAGCGGGACATGACGGAACAAAACAAAACAGACCAGAACAGGACGGAACCGAACAGAATTACCTCCCCTCCCTGGCACACCCAAGGCTGACTCAGTTCGGACCAGGGAACGCGTGATTCCATCAGCACTCGTACTGATGGTCTCCAGGGTTCAATCATTCAATCACGACTCTCGATCGGCAGCTAAATTGAAATGGATTTCTCGTGGTGAAAAGTCGCCGGAACGCTATAGCACAGAGTGAAATGCCAGGGTCCTGGACCAAGCTGTGAAGTGGCGACCCAGCAGTGGCAGCAATAACGCTGTCGCTCCGCTGTCGCTCCGCTGTCGCTCCGCTGTCGCTCCGCTGTCGCTCCGCTGTCGCTCCGCTGGCCGCACGATAATGCAGAATAATAGGGAGGAAGAACAGCGACATCAGACCAGCTGGTCAAACATCAGATAGCTGGTTTAACATATACTATGTCGGTCTAAGCAGACGGAGGTCTTTTCAAAATGACAGAATAAATGATAAGCTAGCTCCCAGTCCGTCTCAGACATCCGACCCGCTCGCCGCCTGTCCCGGACACGAGACCCGCTCGCCGCCTGTCCCGGACACGAGACCCGCTCGCCGCCTGTCCCGGACACGAGACCCGCTCGCCGTCTGTCCCGGACACGAGACCCGCTCGCCGCCTGTCCCGGACACGAGACCCGCTCGCCGTCTGTCCCGGACACGAGACACGCTCGCCGTCTGTCCCGGACACGAGACCCGCTCGCCGCCTGTCCCGGACACGAGACCCGCTCGCCGTCTGTCCCGGACACGAGACCCGCTCGCCGTCTGTCCCGGACACGAGACACGCTCGCCGTCTGTCCCGGACACGAGACACGCTCGCCGTCTGTCCCGGACACGAGACACGCTCGCCGTCTGTCCCGGACACGAGACCCGCTCGCCGTCTGTCCCGGACACGAGACCCGCTCTCCGTCTGTCCCGGACACGAGACCCGCTCGCCGTCTGTCCCGGACACGAGACCCGCTCGCCGCCTGTCCCGGACACGAGACCCGCTCGCCGTCTGTCCCGGACACGAGACCCGCTCGCCGCCTGTCCCGGACACGAGACCCGCTCGCCGTCTGTCCCGGACACGAGACCCGCTCGCCGCCTGTCCCGGACACGAGACCCGCTCGCCGTCTGTCCCGGACACGAGACCCGCTCGCCGTCTGTCCCGGACACGAGACCCGCTCGCCGTCTGTCCCGGACACGAGACCCGCTCGCCGTCTGTCCCGGACACGAGACCCGCTCGCCGCCTGTCCCGGACACGAGACCCGCTCGCCGTCTGTCCCGGACAAACGCTCGACCAAACAGGCTCGCCGCCTGTCCCGGACACGAGACCCGCTCGCCGTCTGTCCCGGACACGAGACCCGCTCGCCGTCTGTCCCGACGGTTGATCCGTCCCCTGTCCGGAGGCTAGGACAGACACATCCGGCCTGCCCGCTGTGTCGCGACAGAATCAATAGCCCGGTTTGCCGCTGACAGTGGCCATCCATCCGCACGACACAGTCTATGCCATATCTGGCCCAGCCGGCCTGATAGATGCATCCAGCCGGCACCGTCGCCGCACACAGCTAGTCGGTCGTCATTCGCCAGTCGTCGGAGACAACTTGTCGGTTGGTTGGTTGGTTATTGGCTTTACGACACGTCGACCGTTGAGTCATGTAGCGTCGCCAATCTCTCACGCCGATTGGTTGCGGGCGAAGAGTAGCGACAGGTGAGACTCGAACCCACAACCTTTCGATTGTGAGACGAGCATCTTACCCCTAGACCACTCGTCCCCCCCCTAAAAATCGTTCCTTCAAACTTTTCATGTCGCTCCTACACCCCGACTGACTGAGGTCGGGGGATCGCCCCAGGTCTGCCCTCAAACATACTGATATTCGACCTCCTTTGCGGATATTCGGCTCATTCACTCCTCACTCTTCTCCTCTCATTCACTCTTCGATTCTCCTCTCTTTTCGGCTATTGCTCTCTTTGCTATCTATCAGTTGTATTCCATTCAGTCTCACAAATCTGACTGAGCTATCCGTTTGTCATGCAGGTTTTTCAGTGCTTGATGACAATGATACAAAAATTAATACAAACATGTTCTCATATTTCCCGACGTTTCGGCTTCTGCCTCCGTTCGGGTGCAATGTACCCTGATTAAAGCAGCAGCCTAAACGCGTTTAGATGCAACACAAAGTTCCAATATTCATTTCCATATCTTTGTGATCAAGCATTCCAATGTCACAACATTGCGATCAACGTGCACGATTTCTAGTGGAATGACAACTTGACTATTCTGACTCATTAAGAAAAGTCACGAAATGTCAGCTAGCCATTCCGGCCACGTAGCGGAATAGCACGGAATGCAGGCCATCGCAGCTCACATGAGAAACGCCTGCCGTTTTACCGACTCGCTGCGACCTCCTCGATGAACGACACCTAACTGAGTCACCCAACCCGTGGAACGGCAGCAAACCGCATCAACCCACGCAACATTAGTTACTGCAGCTGCTTGAATATTCCCGAGGAAAATGCTTAAAAAAAGTGTCAATTCAGTGCAAAACCACCAGACGTCCATCGGTCAATTGGCATGTACTCTGACCACTCAAAAGCAGCTGTCCATCGGCACTCAGTCGGTTGGACGTCCCAGGCTAGACAACAGTCTAGCCAGTGTGGCATCCGACTAGTCCAGAGGCCACTCAGCGGGGCACCCGGCTAGTCCAGAGCCCACTCAGCGGGGCACCCGGCTAGTCCAAAGCCCACTCAGCGTGGCATCCGGCTTGTCCAGAGCCCACTCAGCGGGGCACCCGGCTAGTCCAGAGCCCACTCAGCGGGGCACCCGGCTAGTCCAGAGCCCACTAAGCGGGGCATCCGGCTAGTCCAGAGCCCACTCAGCGGGGCACCCGGCTAGTCCAGTGGCTACAGAACAGTGCATCCGACACCGCAGCCGTCACCACAACCACAGAATGGCGCACCCAACACTGCAGCCGTCACCATGACAATGACTACGGAACGACACACCCGACACAGCAGCTGACCCCGTGACCGCAGGTACACCCGACGCCACAGCCGTTACCACGACAACGATCACAGAACGGCACATCCGACACCACAGCCGTGCCGTGACCACAGAACGGCACACTTGACACCACAGCCGTCGCCGTGACCGCAGAATGGTACACTCGACATCACAGCCGTTATGGTGAGCTTAACTACAGAGTGGTGCACCAAACAATGCAGCCGCGACCGTGACCGAACAGCGGTGCACCAGATACCACAACCGTTATCGTGACAGAGACGTGAACGGTGCAACCGACATCACAGCCTGCATCGTGACCGCAGAATGGTGCACTCGACATTACAGCCGTTATAGTGATCTTGACCACAGCACGGTGCACCAGACACCGCAGCCGTGACAGTGACCGCAGAACGGTGCACCCGATACCATCGCGATCTTGACCGCAGAACGTTGCACCCGACACCGCAGCCGTGAATGACCGTGACCACAGAACGGTGCACCCGACACCGCAGCCGTGAACATGACCGTGACCACAGAACGATGCACAACATGACCGTGACCACAGAACGATGCACCAAAACTGACAAGAAAGCACCAGACACCGCAGCCGTTAATGACCGTGACCACAGAACGGTGCACCCGACACCGCAGCCGTGAACATGACCGTGACCACAGAACGATGCACCAGACACCGCAGCCGTGAATGACCGTGACCGCAAAACGGTGCACCCGATACCACAACCGTTGTCGTGATCTTGACCACAGAACAGTGCGCCGGACACCGCAGCCGTGAATATGACCGTGACGGCAGAAGTTGCACTTGGCACCGCTCGCAGGCCGCCAGGTGGTGCGTCGGACGCGTCAATGAGTGCGCCGGTCTGGCTGCCGCCCGCAGTAAACATAGGCTGGTGCTGAACGCGTCAGCTTGGATATGCTATGCTATGCATGCACAAGCAATGGTCGATTGGCAGTTTGGCAGTTGGCGGCGCATTCAACAGCAGTGCGACCTCGGAGATTCATTCCATATGTCGGCCCGATGTCTAGGACGGTTGGTACGTTGGTTAGATCGCGGATATTTAGTTTGTACGCTAGTCCGATCTTCGGGATAGTCGACGTGCAGGCATCATCAGAGATCCAGTTGGCACGGCAACTGACATCACGTAATTCAGCCAGAGTTTCGGTCTCAATATCTATAGTTCCTCGAACGTTTAGCATGAACGTCACTGTCCAATATCTGTAATTTGAAGTGAAATTGTACGCATCACTGCCAAGTTAGCTCAGTTTGCACGTTCGTCAGATGATGCAGATTCTATAAATACGCAAATCGCCGATATCTGGGCCGCATCTGGGCCTAATTTGGGTCGTCAATCCTGGACATCGACTCGCCATCGGAGTGGCATTGCGTGCTGTGATAGATCACCACACGCCAGACCTGGGAGCAGCACGCCACGGCGATGAGGCCCGCACATCCCAGCGGCACGCACACCGGCGTCGGCCGGAGGTTGCGTCTGACCGAGAGCACGCTCTGGTGGCCACATCGATCGGTGAACTGTGGCCAGGCCGGGCCACTTCCTCACCTCCTCACAACCTCTTCCCGTCCGTACTTCTTCACAACAGCCCTGCCGCTGCCTGTCACCAACGGACACTTCACGGACTTCGGCCACACAGGGTCCACGTCTGCCACTGCGTACACACACAGGTTCACCACTGCTACTGCGGCCATATGGAGGCCCACCTCTGCTATTGCAGCCACGCACAGGTCCACCGCTGCTATTGTGGCAACAGAGGTCCATCTCTGCCGCTGCGGCCATAGGACGCCTACCTCTGCCATTGCGGCTACACAGAGGCACATATTTGTACTGCGGCCACGCAGAGGCGCACCTCCGCCACTGTGGCCACACGAGGTCCACCTCTGCTACTGCGGCCATATGGAGGCCCACCTCTGCTATTGCAGCCACGCACAGGTCCACCGCTGCTATTGTGGCAACAGAGGTCCATCTCTGCCGCTGCGGCCATATAGAGGCCCACCCCTGCTATTGCGGCCACACAGAGGTCCACCTCTGCTACTGCGGCCATATGGAGGCCTACCTCTGCCATTGCGGCTACACAGAGGCACATATTTGTGACTGCGGCCACGCAGAGGCGCACCTCTGCCACTGTGGCCACACAGAGGTCCACCTCTGCTACTGCGGCCACATAGAGGCCCACCTCTGCTATTGCGGCCACGCAGAGGTCCACCGCTGCTATTGTGGCAAGAGAGGTCCATCTCTGCCACTGCGGCCATATACAGGCCCACCCCTGCTATTGCGGCCACACAGAGGTCCACCTCTGCTACTGCGGCCATATGGAGGCCTACCTCTGCCATTGCGGCTACACAGAGGCACATATTTGTGACTGCGGCCACGCAGAGGCGCACCTCTGCCACTGTGGCCACACAGAGGTCCACCTCTGCTACTGCGGCCACATAGAGGCCCACCTCTGCTATTGCGGCCACGCAGAGGTCCACCGCTGCTATTGTGGCAAGAGAGGTCCATCTCTGTCACTGCGGCCATATAGAGGTCCACCTCTGCTATTCCCGTCGCGCATCCCATTCTGCAATCTGCCATTGCGGCTGCACAGAGGCACACATTTGTGCCTGCGGCCACGCAGAGGCCCACCTCACCCACTGTGGCCACACAGAGGCTCATCTCTGCCGCCTCTGAAGAAGGTCTTTGAAGGTCTTTGTCCGGCCGTGTCACCAGAGAACGTCAAACGGGCAACCCAAACTCCCGCGTCGATGGAGTGATTAAATGGTGGCGCGTGCCTACTCACAGCACAGCCTAGTCAATCAAAGGTATGAATCAAGCAGATAAACACGACACTTTTGCTGGAACAATATTGATTCGAACTCAATCTTATTCCGCCGTCGTCCGAAATCCGATGAGTTTGTTTTCATAATTTAATAACTTCCGTTTGGCCCAAGCACTTGGCCGCTTTGAAAAAAAAAATTCGCGTCACCTCCTCCCAAATGGTGGCTGGATTCCCCTTGTCCATGCTGTGTGGTTTGAAGTTATTTCTCTTTTGAGCAACAGAAGAGCAAGGTCGCGCCAAGATATTCAATCTTATGAAACTTTGCTTTGCTTGAAGGCAGGATCGTGACATTCAATGTTGTTCGAGCAAACGCTAATAGTCGGTAAGCACACAAAGTACTTTGAAAGATATACGTCCAATGTATGCACAGGCAACGTACGAGCAATAACCACATTTCTGAACTAGGGCACACAGAAAGCTGTCTTCCAGCCCAGCTAACCCCCAACCTTACCAAGGCTAGCTCGCCACCAAACCTCAGTCAGCAACGGTGTCACCACCTACACACCGCGACACACACCTGCACGGAACTCCACTACATGGACACTGATTCGCACGGTGTCCACGCCGCAAATGACGGCTCGGAGCATTAGAGTGGTAGGGTCTCAGGGTCACCGGTCAGATCTGACTGATTTAACTGACAGGCAGGAGGCACGGTACGTCACTGACAGGAGGCACGGTACGTCACTGACAGGAGGCACGGTACGTCACTGACAGGCGGCACGGTACGTCACTGACAGGTGGCACGGTACGTCACTGATAGGAGGCACGGTACGTCATTGATGGGAGGCACGGTACGTCATTGATGGGAGGCACGGTACGTCATTGATGGGAGGCACGGTACGTCATTGATGGGAGGCACGGTACGCCACTGACAGGAGGCACGGTACGTCACTGACAGGCGGCACGGTACGTCACGTCACTGACAGGCGGCACGGTACGTCACTGACAGGCGGCACGGTACGTCACGTCACTGACAGGCGGCACGGTACGTCATTGATGTGAGGCACGGTACGTCACTGACAGGCGGCACGGTACGTCACTGATGGGAGGCACGGTACGTCACTGACAGGCGGCACGGTACGTCACTGATGGGAGGCACGGTACGTCACTGATGGGAGGCACGGTACGTCACTGACGGGCGGCACGGTACGTCACTGATGGGAGGCACGGTACGTCACTGACAGGCGGCACGGTACGTCACTGACAGGCGGCACGGTACGTCACTGATGGGAGGCACGGTACGTCACTGACAGGAGGCACGGTACGTCACTGATAGGCAGCACGGTACGTCACTGACAGGAGGCACGGTACGTCACTGATAGGCGGCACGGTACGTCATTGATGGGAGGCACGGTACGTCACTGACAGGAGGCACGGTACGTCACTGACAGGCGGCACGGTACGTCACTGATTGGAGGCACGGTACGTCACTGATAGGCAGCACGGTACGTCACTGACAGGAGGCACGGTACGTCACTGATAGGCGGCACGGTACGTCATTGATGGGAGGCACGGTACGTCACTGACAGGAGGCACGGTACGTCACGTCACTGACAGGCGGCACGGTACGTCACTGATGGGAGGCACGGTACGTCACTGACAGGAGGCACGGTATGTCACTGCCAAATGGCACGCTCGGATTGAAAAACACAGGCGCATTACTTCACTTACCCTCCACTTGGTGGTGGCCGCCTGGTTCGAGCATGAAAAGTCGTGGAGCAGACTAAGAAACAAAAGTTGAATAGGGTAAAAGTCAAATGACCAAAAATCAGACTATGAAAAAGTTAGCAGGACAAAAACAAATGGGAAGAAAGGTGAACGGGGATAAATGTCAAATGGATCAAGCGAACAAAAAACAGGCTGAAAGAAATAAAAGGGATAAGTGAAATGCAAATGTGCCAAACAGAAAAATAACGTTAAGCGATCATTCTTTAAATAAAGGAGAAAAATTGGAGAAAATTCATATCTGAAATCGAATAAAAGTAAAAACGAAATGACAAAACCAGAAACAGTTCTATTTAGGCACGCAGCATAGTTAGCGGTTCCCCATTGTTCTTGCATAATCAAAAATACTACGGTAATATAAATGAACCTGAAACAAACAATTGACAAGGGAAAACTTTGGGGAATTTGGAGAGGGGGCGAAAGAAGTTTTGAGAGCTAAGGGCCGGAACGCTAAATAGCTGGTGGGGTGATGAAGGACCTCAGAGAGCGGAAGAACACCTAGGAACTGAACGGCCCTGGGGAGTTGAATGGAGAGCGGATGGACCTCTAGTGAGCCGAATAATTAAGAGGTCCCTGTTGAGCAGGAGCCCTATACAGTTGAAGAGTCCAAGAGTGTTGGATAGTGGAAGGGACTCTGGGACAACTAAAGTAGTTCCTTGGAGCTCAGTCTTAAGACCTGAATTTAGTTATATGGAGCCTCTGAGCATGAGGCTTGTGAGGTGTTGATGGTGTCTCATGGGAGATGAGCTGAAGATGCTCTTGAGAAGTAGAGGAACCGCGGGAGGGGGCGGGAGGGTGTGTTTGAGTCCTTGATTGAAATCTAGTCAGGTATGAAACACGGGCCGGTCAGCAAAGGGCATTTCAAGATACCCCAAGGGTGCCTTCAAAGACCATTTTATCACCACTGAGGGCTACTCAAGAGGCCCTGAACTTGCTAGTGGCAGGAGGCACGGGCTCGTGTGCCCTCCCTCCACAGATAAGTATTTGCATACATCACTGTAACATTCAGGTCATGCTATCCATGAGCCGACGTCAGATGGAGACATCTGCTTCAAAAGGAACGTTTTCAACGTGTGAATGGTATAGTTAGTGGGTATCAATAATAATGTAAATTGATAGTTGCTGCTCCGGATGTAGTTCATATGTTCCTGACCGTTTAGCCACGATGATGCTTCCGTATTTCTTCCCTTCATGAGACTTCCAAACCTGCTCGACTTAGTTGGTTAGTTAGTTTTTGTAGCTAAGGGCGCATTCACTGCTCACGTCATGCAGCCCCCATGCTGTTTGACTCTTTCCCTGCTGACTTCTAGTCCTTTTCAATTTGCTCATTTTTTTGCCCGCTTGCCATTTTTCCCACTCACTTTTTCACGTTATTTTTCATACTTTACTTCTCGTCTAACATTTGTTCGGATACCTGGCAGCTTATGGGCCTGATGGCGAGGGAAATACCTCAATTAATTCGGTCGGTCGGTCGGTCAGAAAATCAGGTCTAACAGTCGACCATTTCAATATTCAAGCATATTCGCTCTACGGTTCCCCAGTCCCAGTTTTCACCAGTGAAAACCAAAAATTACCTTTGAGCTGTCCCATGACAAGGAGCGACCGACAGTCACTCCAGCCTTACCGGACCAGGCTCCGACCCTGACAGCCACTCCAGCCTGACCGGACCAGGCTCCGACCCTGACAGCCACTCCAGCCTGACCGGACCAGGCTCCGACCCTGACAGCCACTCCAGCCTGACCGGACCAGGCTCAGACTCTGACCGGACCAGGCTCCCACCCTGACAGCCACTCCAGCCTGACCGGACCAGGCTCAGACTCTGACCGGACCAGGCTCCCACCCTGACACACTGCGCTGTTGGCAGAACGGGGCGCGTGACACCGGAGCAGAGCACCATCAGCACCTCGTGGAGGCGCCGGCCCGGCGGGCCGAGAACGTACCGGCTGACAGCGCAGCCGGCCCCAGACGGCTGGCAAACACGCGCCGGATATAGGACGCACCACGGCACACGTCACATCTCTCACGCCCATACCGCTCCCCGCCGACTGGCACCGCCTCTCCAGCGTAGGTGGAGGCTGCAAACTCAACTGGCTTTCTCCGAAATTCCGCGTGCTCATGACAGAAATGCAATGACAGCTGTACACCATAGAAAAACACTTCTTCAGCTCGGACTGTTGAGTCTGCAGCCAGCTGGTCTAGACTGGCTGACTGGGTCACATCGGCTTTAGAAGATGAGACTGCTTTTGCAATACCACTGCAGGGCACCCGGAGCACGACCGGCACAGGAGAGCTGGACACCGTTCCGGAACAGACGCGACAGCACGCGCCAATCGGCAGGTGCATATACTAGATGGCAGCGGGGTAACGATTGGACAGCGTCGTGCCCGGCACGCCGCTCTCGTCAGCACAGCGGTGATGACCTAGCAGTCAGCTGACTCATGCATCCAACTATGTTGTAATGATAAACTGAGCGTGTACGATTTCGAGAGGGCTGGATGCAGTGACAAATCAGATCATGTGGCAGAGGTGAAAATAGAGCAGGTGGTGAAGAAGCTGCGCAGGATATGGAGCACCAAGTTATATGGAACACCTTTGCTCGCCAACGTGCCTGAAATTTTATGTATGTGCAGCGAGCGTTTAAGTATGAGCATGGTAAGCATTTTTCCGGTGATATGATGGTGCGATGACTAAACACTGGGGTTATATTTTTAGTCATTCCGAGCACGAATTGTAAATAATTATAGGCAACTTAACCTTTCACCCCAGCAAAAGTTTAATATGAGCAGCGTGAGCAGTATGATTAAAGTGAGCAAACCTTACCAGACATTAAATGCAAAATGGTCGCAACTCTTACCATCCCATATCAAACATTTTTACTAACATTTATGCCACCACCTCTCCCTCGTTTTGTGTGCATGTGTATGCGTGTGTGTGTAATTTGTATTTTTGGACGAGTCAGCTGCTTTGGCTATATCGCGCACATCGCTAATACTTAATGTTTCATTGATTAGAATATCTATTTGTTTAACCAAATAAGCAGACTATGGTCGGTGGATAAGAGGATGAGCTGTCACCCTCTGACCTCGGGAAAGCACTTCATAGTGAACACTTGATTCCGTATTTACCAAGAGCCATGTCCTGCTCCAAATTCCTGCTTCTGAGTCACTCTTGTACATGTTCACTTAGGCTACCCACGGAAGTTCACTTTGTACCCGACTCTAAACTCAAGTTACGCTCGAAGAGCATAATATAATGTTAAATTAAATATACTTAAATTAAGTCTTAAATTAAATATCAACTCCCACCCCATATACAGACATAACAAAACTCTTACGCCTGTGAGAACGAAAAATTGTAAAGAATACCATCACAGCCAATGGAAGATGGTTGGTTGGTTGGTTATGACTCTTCCGTCCCCCCCCCCCCCCAAAAAAAAAAAAAAAAACCCCCAACCCATGACAAAATGGTGTTAAATGACATCATTTTTGTCTATGCCCTTTCGCGGCAGACGAGAATTCCCCTCAGATATTTCGGTAACAATGGAAACATGAAAACATAGCCGTCGGTCCACTCGGCAACCCAGCTGCCGGTTCCAGCCAGTGGCGTGCTACCTGCAGCCACCACCGATGGCGGGCCGGCAGCGGTGCCCACCGGACCCAACATCGACCGACCTGGGTGGCGGCTGGTGGCCCCAGCTGGCTGACACTGACATCGACACAGAGGCGGTCGCCGTCACAGCCACCGTCCCGGGCCTGGCCAACGTCACACTCACGGCTGGTGGCCCCAGCTGGCTGACACTGACATCGACACAGAGGCGGTCGCCGTCACAGCCACCGTCCCGGGCCCGGCCAACGTCACACTCACGGCTCAGGACGCTGTCGTCCGGCCCGAACGCGTCCGGTCACCGGACGGACTTTGACCTTGACCTTTGGACAGCCACAGCAATTTCGTTGATTGGCTCGCCATTCGTGCTCAAGGTCACATTGAGCACCGCTCTCCACATGGCGCCAACTCGATCGCTGCCCACTCCGCAGCCTATCAAACCTGAGTGGCATTCGAGCCGAGCTCTTTCCGGCCGAATAGAATTGAGCCGGAAGCATGATTTCAATGAAGGATGATTTAACCTCGTATGCGATGATCGAATGGATTAGTCAGAATGAACGTATTTTAATGGCCCATGTTGCTACATTAGTAGCGAGCATATCACGTAAATGTGCTGTGGTGCCAACATTTGACGGTGCACATTCCATCATGCAGCCAAGCGATACTTACAACCGAGAACGCGCTCGCATCCCTTGGTACAACTCGGGAAATGGAAATACAAATAAAATAAATAATGTAAAATACCACCGACACATGCTTAACAGAGGTGCAACGATGATAATGGGAACTCGTGGCTGTTGTCTCGGTGGCAACCGGAATATTAGCATTGTGTCTGCTAATTATCACCCGAGATAGCCAATGCTGGCACAGTCTGGTCGGCCGCTCCGAGTCGCCTGACGTGCCAGGCAGCACCGGCGGACGTCCTCTGGAGCCAGCGGCAGCTGCTGATTGGCTGGCTGGACCCGTCTCATTAACGTGATTGGTCGGTGGATTCACGGCCCTGCTGCCGGCCGGCACCAGTTGCTGCTGAGCCGGCCACCACCTGACATGGGGCCGGCGACAGACACCCGGCGTGGCACGAAGGTGTGGGCCGCCCACGTCACGACACCAGCCATAGTCATGGCACGGAGGAATAGGTGGCCTACGGCAGGGAAGATACAGGGGGTGGCACTGGGGGAATGTGTCCCCCCCTCCCACCACTTAACGGACTTTTCAGCCCAAGGCGCTCCCCTTGAGCAAATGGCGCCTCTCCAGACGAGCGCCCCCAAGAAAAGCACTGGATCCACCCAAGCCCCAGGCACGTCACTCGACATGACAGGTGACCCATGGCACGGCACCAGATGAAACGAGGATACAGACGGACCATGGCACGGAGGCACTGGAGGCCCATGCCATGCGACCGACATGGCATCGCACGTGTAAGTGCCTAGCATCGCATTAGACATGGCCAGGTAACACGTAGCATGGCCTCCGACGTGGGTGGCCAATGACATGGCCGGGTGATAACCGTTCTTCAATATGGGTCAAGACAGAGATCCCATACTTCTTTAATGCACATAGGTGGACCGTATATGGCTGGGAGATACGAACTGTCCACGATCCTTGTCCAAAGGGTTCAATAGTAAGCCAATTTTCCTGTCCAGGATGTACAAACAGCTACCGATCCTCGACTTGTCCAGTAGGGACAGGCGGGCCTCAAACCTCACTTTGACTAGCCGATGGTCACACCTCTAAAGACAGGGGGCCCAGAGCCCACTATGGGCGGCCCGTTGGTCACGTGCACCTCTCCGAACACCTCCAGCACGTCGGCGGTGGGTGGCTCTCCAGCATGGACAGGTGGGCCTCAGAGCCTCACCTTGACTAGGATGTATGGGCGGCCGTTGGTCACGTGCACCTCTCCGAGCACCTCCAGCACGTCGGCGGTGGGTGGCTCCTCCAGCATGGACAGGTGGGCCGCCTCCGGTCGGCACCCATCAACTCGCACTCGACTTGACATGGCGACCCAAATATGACACTCGTGGATGGCCTCACCGGGCTCCACTCCCGTGTGAGGGCTATTTCAATCGGCTTTGGTACTGGGCATACCTACCAACACTACGGCACATGAGAGGAACACTTCCTTCCGGTTTGGGTATATTCGGCGTCCACGTAGCGAGAGGCACGGACCTATAGCCTGTGTATGATGCTGGCAGAGGCTAGCATCACACACGGTCGTCAAAAAGCGATTCAATACATGTCATAATGCTGTCAAGCACACCATTGCATTTGTCAACATAGCAGAACATACGAAGTTCAAGCATCCCCGTCATAACGCCGCATAAATACGGCCTCGTTAAGCTCATTCAGATGGCATGGCAGCGGATTCCAGAGGCCTAGGTTTGTGAGACACGGATGTTTGCCATAAAACCATCGACTAGTGACAAGTAAGACAACCAAGTATGTAATTTCTCCCTCCTACAGGCAGACCAGCAAGCAGAAGTGTTCATCGTCGCATTTCTGAACTTGAGCACGATAGGCTACACTGGGGAAAATGACTGCTTCACTGAAACTGAAAAACTGAAAACTAAAAAAAAAGAAAAAAAAAAAACTATGAAAACTGAAGGACACCTTCCGCCAATGCGTCCCCACTATAATTAATCATACTGTGTGCATGAAATGAAGTCACGCTGGTCGTAACAAGTGTTGGCTAAGAGTTGGCCTATGTTATGCGGTGTATAATTCGATTCGCTAGTGATTTTGTTTAATCAAAACTTATTCTATCGTAATTCGCCACGTTAATTGCTCTCAGAGTACAGTATTGCTGTCCACTGAAAAATGACTCAGGTTGCAAAGTTCATTTTCAATGGTCTAAAATTGTGCACTCTCTGGCGTGTTCCCGATTTTTTCATAAACAGTGATGACATGGCGCTACGAATGGCATTGTTCGACGGGTTCCTCGGTGCGAAATCTTCCGTCAATTGTCTTCATCTATCTTCAGTCGCCAATCTTGCATCACCTTCCTGGCACCACACTCTGATCATACAGTAGTACGACAGACCGCATCTTGACCCCGTAGTGGGCGCAGCACCATACTGACACGCACTCCCTGACCACGGAGTCCAGTGAGCACCGTCCCGACACCACACCCTGACCACGTAGTTGAGAGCATCACACCGCATCCATGACCACGGGGTCGGGTGCAGCACCGATAACAAACACCACACCCTGACCACGTAGTTGAGAGCATCACACCGCATCCTGACCACGGGGTCGGGTGCAGCACCATCCCGACACCACACCCTGACCACGTAGTTGCTGTATCCACCGCATCCTGACCACGGGGTCCCGGGTGCAGCACCATCCCGACAC